>JBAJNP010007112.1:0-23493 GCA_036877545.1 Yasuhikotakia modesta | reverse complement strand
GTTACTGTAACTGCAATGTGCTGTTATGTTTTTTGTAACTGTAATGTGCTGTCATCATTTGTTACTGTAACTGCAATGTGCTGTCATGTTTTGTTACTGTAACTGTAATGTATTGTTATGGTTTGTTACTGTAACTGTAATGTACTGTTATGGTTACTGTAATGTGCTGTCACTTTTCAAAAATGTGGCTTTATATATGTTAGTACTTTAATACTTTTACATTTGAGTATTTTATTTTAATCTGGTTGCAATCTAATCTAACAAATTATATGTGTATATTACAGCACATTACAGTTACATATATACACACACACACACACACACACACACACACACACACACACACACATATATATGTGTGTTTGTGTATATATGTGTGTGTATATATATATGTATATATATATATATAAACACACTGTATCTATGCATATAAACATACATTGTGCAAATGTAATATGTTTACCAGATTAGATTAGATTGTAACCAGATTAAAGTACAATGCTCAAATGTAAAAATATTAAAGTACCAATATAAATATATACAGTGTGAACTTTTGTAGCGCATTATATTTTTGCTAACACTAACACATTCTTTTTCTCCCTTTTTAAAGGCAAAATGGAGAGCCTGGTACACTACTGTAACCCTGCTCATGGCATTTCAATGCTGGGTTCCCTCAACGAGCAGAGGCTGAAGGGACAGCTCTGTGATGTTGTGTTATTAGTGGGTGATCAACAATTCCAGGCCCACAAAAGCGTTCTTGCGTCCTGCAGTGAGTATTTCCAGTCTGTGTTCTCCAGTAGAGACTCTGAGAACCAGTCCATCCTTCAGCTTGACTTCTGTGAGTCTGATGCATTTGAAATTGTGCTGAACTACATCTACTCATCGTCTCTGTTTGTGGACAAATGCAGCTTAGCAGCCATACAAGAGCTGGGATACAGTCTTGGCATTCCCTTTCTAACCAACATCATTTCCGTAAGACCTCAAGCATCATATTGTGTGTCCAGAAAACGGATGTCGTTCTCAGAGGAGGAAGATGGCGTGTACCAAAAGAGAAGTGTTATTGTCCATCAGGGTCAGAGTGACCAGCCTGAAGCAGATGTGGTTCCAAGAAGTTTGAAGTTTCAGGGAAAACCATGTAAGACCGTGGACAAGATTTCAGAGCAGCTCTCGCTCGCACGTGATCAGAGCAACTCCTCAGGACACGCCAGACCAAATGAAAAAGAGACTAACAGTACCTCCATCAGCAGAAAATCTGACAAAAACACAGTCGATGGTGACTGCAGGTCCATCATCTCCTCGCCAACATCCATCCTGAGACGTCGAACGGAATATAGACCTTCATCTATGAGGCCGCAATTAACATCCTCCGTGTCGTTCAGCGAATCCATGCAGCAAACAAACCTACAGTCAGACCAAACTGTAGACTCCATTGAAGAACAAATGGAGCCTTCACACGATTCCAGACCAGCAGGAGAGGGTCCACGCAACCAATCCGTGGACCGGAGTGGACCGCTGATTAAAAGTCTGCTACGCCGTTCCTTGTCAATGGATAGTCCTGTACCTGTTTTCTCTCCAGCTCTGGAGCTGAAGGACTCTCAAAACAGAGAACAGTCCGTGGTGAAGTTGACGCCAGCGGATAAGTCAGAATCCCCTGAAGGTGAGGATGGGGGGTCCAAAGCGACACCATTTATGTTCAGATCAAGACAAAGAAATGCATTTGAAACTGAGGGAACTCAGACAACTCCCTTTAGAATCAAAGCAGAACCCAGCAGTCCTCTTGCAGATCCTTCTGAAATTGTTCGCATTACTGTTGGAGATAACCTGCCTGTCAGTTTCAAAGACTTTCAGGGCAACTACGATGAAGGCCCCAGAGGATATTTCACTCCCTCAGTGAAGAGGAAGAGTAAGCTGGATGGTGTTTTCTTGCCCTTTAAGAGAGCCAGGCCTGTTAATGAACATCACCTCTTGCATCAGGACAACGCGTTTGATGAGGCACCTTACAATTCAAACATTGATGGTAACAATGAGGAACCTGGTGAACTGAGACCAAACAAGATGTTCAAATGCTGGAGCTGCCTAAAGGTTTTCAGGTCCAATGCAGGTCTGTACCGTCACGTGAACATGTATCACAACCCAGAGAAGCCGTATGCTTGTGATATTTGTCACAAACGCTTTCACACAAACTTCAAAGTCTGGACTCATTGCCAAACTCAGCATGGCGTGGTTCAAAATCCTGCACCCTCCTCCAGTTCCTATTCAGTCCTTGATGAAAAATTTCAGAGGAAACTGATTGACATCGTCAGAGAACGAGAGATTAAAAAGGCTTTGATTATGAAGCTCAGAAGAACCAAGCAAGGCCTGCAGTCACAACCCTTTGGTAGAAAAAACAGAAGATCCAGGTCATATGGATGCCCCTACTGTGGCAAAATGTTCCATTTCCAGTCACATTTAAAGCTGCACATGAAAGGGCACACAGCTGAGCCGGATAACCTTGACACAAATGCTGAGCGAGACCTTCAGTACGAACAGCAGCAGTTAGCACATCTGAAAGAGAACCAAGACGGAGACATCTTTTCCTGCAGGCTCTGCAGTGAGAAACTGCCCTCTCTATCTGAATTAGAAGACCACGAGAGGGCCTGCAGGTATGCTACAGTCTGCCCCTATTGTGGCCTTCGATTCTCCAACACAGTTGTTAAAAAAGACCATGAAGCTCACTGCAAGTACAAAAAGCTGACCTGTCTGGAATGCATGCGCACATTTAAGTCCTCTTTCAGCATATGGCGCCATCAGGTGGAAGTTCACAACCACAATATGATGAGCGTCAAAGAGCAGCTGACCCTTGGTCTTCAGGAGAGCAATCACAGTGACCAATCAGATGTTCTTGGAGTTCCACCTTCTCAGGAGTCCATGCATGACACCCGAGATGATGCAGTTTACAGTGACTCATCAGTCCCACCCATGTTTGATTCTGAAGACTCATCATCTTACGTTCCTGAGGACCTAAGTTCTAGCCACAGCCAAGGAGAGCTTCGAGTGAAAGAGGAACCTCAAGAGGAAGCGGTATCAGCCAAAGATCACGTGAGCGCAACCTCAATTGGATCTGAGGAAACAGGTGTGTGGCCCTGTGAAAAGTGTGGGAAGTTTTTCAGCGCTCACAAAGATCTGGAACGACATCAAGAACTGCTTTGCCACATCAAACCTTTCATCTGTCACATTTGTCACAAAGCCTTTAGGACCAACTTCCGCCTCTGGAGTCACTATCAGTCTCACATGCCCACACCTGATGAGCCAGAAATGAGAGAGCTTGACAGACTTCCATCTTCTCCATCACCTTCTCCACCTCTTACCATTGCTCTCCCAGATCCTGCAGGTTCTCAAGAACCTCCCCTCAAAGGAGCTCAGCCTGGGGTGGGTTCCTCAGAAGCAGAGGCCAGAAGCTCCACCTCACCATCAACCAAACTTAAGAAGCCAGAGCAGGACAAGGTTGGTGAGGATGAAGTCAAAGAACCTTCACATCCAAAGACGGACAGCACAGAGAAAGCTATAAGCCCTCAGGAATCTGACACATTATTTTATCATGCCCCAACCCTCTCTGCTCTTACCTTTAAAAGGCAGTACATGTGTAAATTCTGTCACAGGACATTTAAAACAGCGTTTAGTCTATGGAGTCATGAACAGAGCCATACACAAGTGTGTTAAACCCAAATTGCACATGCTGTAGTTTTTGTTTTGTAGCCCTAACCAATGGATTGATTGACTAATTTAACGAACGATTTTTTTCAGATGCTGTATGCTTGAAATATTCAGATGATTTACAGTGGGGCACATTTGCAGCCATACCATTGTTTATAAGGTTGGTCAAACCCAGGGATTATTAAAATCATTTGATCATAATTAATATTTCATACTTCAGTAAACAGTATTCGGACTGTCAGAATTACTGCATCTTGAATTGCATGCCAAAAGTTGCTTAAAATACACATTTGTTTTCTCAAGCATTTGTCTGTATTGATCTTATTAATAAAAGTTTTTATTATTAACATCAAGGTATAAAGAGACTGTTACAATTTAAACAACTTCTTTCAAATGATTGCAAACTTGTGATTTTTTTGAGATGTCTTTTAAGGACATAGCAGTCATACAGCTCTCGTTTCAGTGGCCTTGTTTGCTGTTATTTCGCACTTTCAAGCAAATCCAAAATGTTGTTTTTCTCTATTAAAAGCACAGAGAAGTTAAAATCAGCCCAAAATTAAATGGTCTCACCAAGGTCTTAGCCAGGTGTATTTACTGAAACATCTTGCAAAAATGTGTATTTCTTGTTTTCTTTTTTTAACATTATTCCCCAGTTTTGGAAGAAAATTAGATCTTTCAGTTTGTTTACGGTATTTAAGTAAAATAAATGTATTTGGTAATAAACTATTTAAATTGATACATGCCGTCATATATTTGCTGACTGGATTATTGATGTAAATTGTTACTTTGCTCATTGGTTAGGATACAAACCAAAAAATGGCAGCAAAAATTGGTTAAAAGTGAAAGTGGAAACTTGATGTAAGATATAAATGTTTAAACCACACAATAACAAACCTTAATAGCAGGCTAACCAACAAATACATTTACAACTTTTTGAACATTTGTGAGGAAAGGTGATGAAAAAGTGTTTATAAATTAATTTCAGCATTGCTTGTTAAGCTGTATTTTTCTTTTTAAGAGTATTCTGTTAATATGTGTTTCTTGACAGTTACGTATTTTTGTTTGAAGATTATGGATAATATTTTGTGATTGTATTGAACATATAGAGACTTTATATGTACAAATAGCAGGTTTGGATTGTTCTGTAAGCAGTTAGTGTGTGCCTGCAATGTGGATCTGATATTTTTGTTGTATAGGATATGCAGTATACATGGGAAACAAGTTTCATAAATGTGTAGAGTTAAGTAGAAACAGATCTAAATGAGTTTTTCACACTGTATCAGTACTGTATCAGTACATTGTGAGCGCTGTCATGGAGGTGAGCGCTGTCATGGAGGTGAGCTCATCTTACCAGAACTCAGTACTCAGTGATTATTCAGTCTTGATGCAAGGTTATATAATTGGTCATTCCTCGTTTGGTAAATTGTTTGTGTGACAGTATCACAGAGAAAAGACTTTTGTTCTGAAATGTTAAAGCACAAAGCAGTAGTCTTACTTCCTTCTCATATTTAGCAAGTGTTTCAAACAATAATGAATGAAAAGGTCTGTCTCTCTTACATTAGGGGATGTTGGACTTGGCAAGTTTGTGGCCTTTGTTGAGCACAGAAAACCGTAACAGAAATATGTCGCTTGCTCTTTTTTTCATTGGCTTACTGTCATGTACTCTGTATTTTGATGGAAACAGCTGTTATACTTTAAAAATACATTCCCCAAAGCCTCCAACAGTTAATAGGTTTGCATTTACATTTGTTCCCAGTATTACATGACACTCAATATATACTTTTTGTTTCAGGTTAGCGCTTAAACATACTGTTATTATAATGCCAGCGATGGATAAACTCCCTATTAATATGGTTCTTGAAAGATTGTATGACATCGAATGAACAGAAATGAAAGAACATATTTTAATCCTCAAAACACATTTTTAAGGTCTTTAACTTTGTACAATATTTTCTCTGTTTAATGAAAACAATATTTTTTTGGTATTCCTGTGGTATCACTGCAATAACTAATATTTGTAAGCACTTGAATTGTTCTAATGTGGCTTTAAAAACTGTATCAGTTTTTGTGTTTAGGCATTTTCTACTGTTTTCTGTGCTTGCTTTCTAAAATAAATATCAATACTGTGTAACTCAAGTTGTGTTTATTCTGATTTCACTAGTTTGAAGACATAAAAAAATAAGAAGTTTAACAATGTAATAGAGATAACAATGTAAATGAGTCAATGCAACTTCCACTGTAGTGATATTTAGCCACGTTTGGCTTTTTCCATGGTAACACAATAACATAAGTTTCTGTGGGTGACTTAAGTAACTTTAATAAAATGACAGTCACATTAATATCTTTCAGTGTACATAATTAAATTCAAGTTTCCTCAAAAGAACCAAGAAACTTATAGATAATATGGGTGTCATTCTAAAATTATTACTGTGAAAAGACACTGAACACCAATATACACAGAAATTGTTGGATAAATAAATCCTGGTGTGAATTAGACAATTTATCCAGAAGTACAAACAATGTATTCTGAATGATATTCTTGGTTGCAGCTACACAATGGTCATAGATCTGCGGTACATTTGCTGACATGGGCTTTATAAGGCCAGCGTGTCTTTGATCAGTCTTCTCATGGTGGTGCTCACAGACGTGCCCAGAGAGTCTGTAATTTGGTAGGTGATCTTGTACAGATACGGCTGGACATCTTTTAAACTCGTATCAAACACGTTGTCCACCTCTGACTGCGTCGGCATCTTGGGAAGATATTCGTGGCGGTTAATCACCTCCACGATGTTGATGACTTTCTCTCCCAGCTTCTCACCCACTTTCTCCCTGCAAATCTGTCGTTCCTGTTCGTTGGCCAGGTTTACGACATTCACCTTAATGCTCCAGACCTCCCAGGGGATGCATTCGTCTGAAAAGGGCCAGCGAGACTTCTTTTTCTGATAGAACTCCAGAGATATCTGACCCATGCCGTCACTTCCAGAATTGCTTAGAGCGTCCTGGGAATAAAACAAGGTTTAGGGTCATAAGACATATGACAAAAGACAAAATTACAGTTCAACTATAATTTAGTAAATTATAAAGTTATTAAATTATTACCTAACTTTAAATTATTACTAACTTTAAATGATTAACTAACTTTAATAAATATACTAGAAAACTTCATGGCATGGCTACAAATGATAGTGTATGTCCAATTTATTGTTGCTGGATTGTTTATCAACACAATGCAGCACTGTGCTTGTTTCGTGGTGTTTGTACAGGTCAAGTGAACAGACTTATAAACTCATATACCTTAAATTCAGCCACGGCTTTTCTGATAACCCGGTCCAGCTCATCCGAGGACACTCGCACGAATGTGAAGTCAATAAAGTCGCAGTCCACGTCCTGAGTTCCCACGGTGCCGATGGAGTAAGTGCCTTCCTTCTTATAGTGAAATTTCCCCGTGCTGCGGTGCAGTAAAATCGTGTGCAGGACAGCCAGCATGGCTTCATCCACCTGCCGGCCCTCCACTGACACCTCCAGGATCTCTGATCGACAGTTCATGCTGATCTATGTTAGATTAAAAGCTATTTGTTTGCTGTTTTGTGACCGATGTGACAAACACACAGAGATCTGTATACGTGCAGCTGTCTCGATTCTGTAAAGCGATGCTGCACACTGACAGATGCGTGTTAACAGTCAATATTACAATGTGGTACAAACTAAACAACGACAACAAGTAAATCTAATGTGATTTACGCCTTTAAACCGCGTTTATATAACATGTATGAAATGCCAAGGAACGTTGTTTTTTTCTTGGGATGGGAAGCTCTTGTTTGGACGTCAAATTTGTACAGGACTGGAAAAGGGACAATTTAGGTTAGAGTTTTCAATTTAATAGTCACTGTTGATGTTTTCTGAAATCAAGGTTTCAGCATTTAACGTACATTATAAGTATATGTTTTATTTAAAGTATAAGCTTTAGAAAATATCTGAACGTATAATATGAGTGAGATTCAACAGCGACATTTATAACTAATCGTAAGGCTGATTTAAGTTTAGTCTAAATGCACTAGATATATTTTGGCTATTGTTGGAAATGGCGTCGCGGGTCTTTTATTTTGAAAAGATTTTATACAGCGTCTAAACGGAACTGACGTCACGTCTCAAAAATAAAAATACGAACAACTGGGTTTATTCACCATTTTTTCTGTATTTAAAAACAGTACAAAATATTTGCTTTATGTCCGATATAATATCTTCTATAAACAGTAGATATTGCAAAGGCATCTTTTTACGTCCATGTTTATAGCCATGTTATATAAGTTTGATTGCGTTCCGTATTTTAATATTATCGTACTGGCATCTGTACTAAATTAGTTAAAACCCAATAAAAATGAATTTTTGGCCTGTCATTTGTATTTTTTGAGTGAGTCAAGACATTTATTGGGCATGAATCGCTTTTCATCACAAGTATATCGCAGGATGTTTTGCTGTGATACTCAGTCTTACCGGCAGAGGGCAGCAGCAGGGAACGTAACTGGATCTTTGCACCAGGCACAGATTCGGGGCAGTATCGTTACGTTCCGCCTGGACGATACCCTTGGAAAGGGGGGCGCCTCTAGAAGACCACTGAGATCTGAGGAACCCCGGTTTCCTTCAGCACTGTAGCCTGTTAGCTCACTGCAGGTTTACCAGTGGTATGAAAAATTATTTATTTTAACAAAAACAATATGTATTACTTATAATTAACTACAGACAAACTATAACTATGTTTGAACTGACAACAAGCAAACAAACCACCTGTCACTGATTTTCCTTTGTGAAGCTTTAGAAGAACCCATAGTAGAGAAGATCCTCTTGGTCCGTTGCCATGACTATGTAGAGCTGTTAGCTGAGGTTTACCTCCTACCTGAGTTCCTGGCTGAACATCCCATAAACAGATTTAGAATCAACCTGGACAGCGATGAAAGATTCACAAATAGCATCTCTTTAAACACAGTGATGTTTCTGCTATTTGCACTGTCAAAACCTGTATTGATTTCATTAGATGGTAATAATTTCATCAACCAATCGCATAGCCAGTGTCATAGCAACAATGAGCCATTTTGAGCAAGTGAACACGCTATTCATTTTCTAATCCTGCATAACAGTGTTTTTTAAAGCTGTGATTGTTATTTATTTTGTTGACCAGATTAGTCTTTTAGTCCATACAGGCTGACACAGCAAAATGTTGCTTTAGAAAATAGCAGCCAACATCTGCGGCATTCTGGGCCAAATGTGTCTCCAGGAGAGAGACTGAGAGTGTGTTGCATAAACTCTTTACCCTTCACCTCCGTAGGTGATTGAATGAATCACTTTAAACAAGTGGCTCGCTTTGCCTTCCGTAGCCAAGATCTTATTTGCAATGCACCCTGGGTACTCTCCAGTCTATCTTCAGCAGCAGTCAGTACTGAAGCACAAAGGGACTTCATCTCTGTCCTCTTCCTCATAAAATAGAGGTCCTGCACTAGTTATACGGTTTGGCAAGCCCCTTTTGCTTATTGAACTGAACAGCCAGTGTGAGGAAAGTTAATGTTTATTGTGTATTTTAAACAAGACTTTGTAAAATAATAATATAATGTGTTGCATTGAGCTTACAGATTATTTGTCTCTTCATTTTCTCTCTCTGTCCGTGTTTATGACATCAGACAGGTCCAGGGTTTCAGCGATGCCCCAGATGAACCCAAAACTACAGCTGAATCATCTGTTGTCTCATCTCCTCCAGGAAACCACAGTAACGTCTCAGATGGATGTCACTCTTGGGGAAGGGAATCCTCTTCCCTTCTGTGTTTAACTAAAAAGAAAAACACAGCAGTAATATGCAGTTATTCATATATCAGGTGAGAAGCCAATTAAAGTAAATGTATTAGAATAAAAACACAGGTCTAATGAATGACAACCGTTGCAGTCTTCAGTAATTGCGTTTTACATTATTACCCATTAACATTATTATTCCCCTAAATGGCTTCAAATTAAAAGAGTTATAATTTAACAGTAACAGTGTTTACCTGAGACACACAGGCATGACAGGGTTGTACATTAATAATTATATCCATATGTAAATTTAATTTAATTTACTTACCACTGTAAGATCATACAGTAATATCTTAAGGGAAATAATAGATGTAAAACTTTTCCAGAGTTGTCCATCATAGCTTATATTGCTTGACGGATAAAGTTAGGTTTCATATTTGTCAAATATTTTTGATATTTATTGCTCTTTCATCTGACTGTACTGTGTATAATATTTGCAAACTGTTTTAGGCCGCTGCAAGTGTTTACGATTATTCAGACTAATTGACAACCTTCAGTCATTCATCATGTCTCCTAAACTGTACTGGGAAAACTTTGGAAATTACTGGGAATTTGTAGAGTTGTGTTGAATAACTTGCCCCTGATGATGTGTTGTGTCGTGCACATTGTGTTGTATAGCTCGCTTGTTCCATGACTGATGGTATGAAGAGGAAGAGTTTACTGCTTGCGTTCACCTCTAAGTAACATTAATAATTTATCTGCAGGTCGCACCGGTGCAATATCAATATATCATTCTGGTTTCGGTTCACTCACTACGTGTGTGTGTGTGTGTGTGAGAGAGAGAGAAAGAGGTCCATCTCTTTAATTGAATCATGCGTTAGCATGCCAGCATTACATCAACATTGATAAAATATGAACACATCACCTCATATTTCTTAGGATGGCAATGGACAGTCAAAACTAAAGGTACACTGTGTTGCTGATTAATTTAACCTCCATGTTAGACAAATGATTTAATCACTTGCAAGAGCTGGTTCTGTACTGTTCATGATATTATCAATTTTGGCACCTTATATAGTCCTGCACATCTAGACTTGTTGATTATAATTGTCATGTTGGGCCACAGCATTAGACATCTGAAGTTTAGACTCTGTTACTTTAGACACACTTTGAAGATGAATAGCACAGTTTCACAGTAATATCTGAAAAACAAATTTGTTTCTGAATTTGTTTTGAACACACAGAGTTTCAGATTAAACCAGTGGGCTGTATTTGATTTATTACCATTCGAGAGTGTTTGTTAAAGACAAGGGCATTTTTGAAGTCTCTTATAAAAACACGAGCATAGTTTTCACCAAAATGTTATTTACATGTATTGTTAATACTATAAAGCTTAATGAATAAACATGGGTTATAATTTAGAGTAATACTGTTAATACTGTACTGGAATTTGTACTAGAAATCCCAGATTGAACTAACAATGCCTGGAAGCGGAATAGTTAATTCTCAGGGATGATGTGAAATCTACAACAGTTGTTATTTTTAGCTTAAGCTCTGATGTCCTATATAGACACACTGTTTGCTATCATCACATCACTTAGATTCAAAGAGCTGTTTGTATGTAACTATAACAACCCGAATATGATTATATTGTATTATATTGTACAGACCACCAGCATGTATAACATAGTCTAACTAATAACAGCCTTTAGTGAAATATGCGAGGCGAATCCAAGGCAAGAAGTCTGCACACACAACTACAAAAAAACCCTGCGAATACATAACTAAAGCAAAGAGTGGTTACGTCAGAGGCTTTTGTGCCATTTACGTCATACTTCCACGGATCTGCGTTTGCTGGCCTTGCAGTTAGAAAGCTATTTATACCAAACTCGCTTTCTCAAACTATAAAAGTTTTAAATATGGTGACAAATCCGCCTTTCGTACCCCTGTGGAATTGCGTTATAGTTATTTCTGTATTTGTTGTATAGCCTGCATGTTTTTCTCCCTGCATTAAATGCAGTTTTTATAAAGGACCAACAGTGTACTGGATGAAACTTACACGAAGGAATGCACACATGTCGATAAGCTTAGTATTGCTTAAAGAGATCGATTCATATTGATCAATAAACGTAACGGGTGCCGATAGGAGCCCTTGCCACTGACGTTGGGGGTCGTGGCCTTTAACTTCAGCGTTAGCCCACCTGACCACCTCGGTACACGTGGGAACGATGCAAATATGAAATAATCATAATAACTAAGTTTGCGGGGTTTTTTTCTACCTGTGACTTGACACGTCTGCCATCTACGAGAAGTTTAACATCATGATTATAGGAGGATATGAATCCACATCCACCGCTCCAGTTCACGCCACGCCCCCTTTGACGTCACACCCGTCTGTCTTACGAATCGGTACTGGCTCGCGAACGCGCGTCTCCCTCCCCAACGCGCGCGACTAGAGGCGCTCCAGCTCATGATTTAAAGTAGCGTAGACTTATTCCCGGCTCCAGCTGTCTCTGGTCTCTCCAGGAATGAGAAGCGATGGCCGGCTCTGCCAACGAGGAGAAAACCTTCAAGAGGTTTATGGAGCTCTTCCTGCGGGAGATGAAGCCCCCTCTCCAGGAGGACGTACCGGTACCCATGCGCCCCTTGTCGGACCTGGTCTCGGAGGACGAGGTGGAAGGGGAATGTCTCGACTTGTGCCTCCAGCTCCTGTGTAAATAGTTAAGTACCGATGCCACCCGACGCTTTATTTGTTTGTGTTCAGCCATGTGTTTGTTTGTTATATCAGGATGTTATTCGGCTACTTAAAGCTTTATAATGAAAACAAAACACAAAACACGCTTTTTGCTTGACTTGTTTAGAAACCGCAAAAGATTTGCACAGATTTTCATGTGCATGACAAGATCGATCATATTTGTTTTATTTATCATAACAAAAGCGTAGCGGCGCTTTCAGGGCAGCGCTGTTTGCTGATCCAGTCTGGCTTTAATAATGTTTTTCACCTTTAACGGGTAAATGTTTTACTTTGGCAAGTTTTGTACTTAGACAGTTAATGTGCAACTTGTGTATTAGGTCGTAGCACGTAGATACACGTGCTACAGGTGTGCTATAGTGATAATAATGAAGGGAAGATGTCATTCTGATGTGATAATACATGCATGTCAATGCATTCACTATAGTTATGCTGATACGCTTTTTTAGGCTATACCCTCGTTTCGTCATCGACCCCCTTTACCCCTAAATCCCGCCCTTTAGTGGGTGTACGAGGACCCGTATTCCCCATATTTTGCGTAGTTTTACGTCATAATCATTTTGACGCAGGAATTGCTCATTGATTCATCGTTACGGTTATAGCGACACGTTTGCATGCCTTACGTTTCCCACCCTGAATTGTAATGTACGCATGCTGGGGTTTAACAGCGCACGATCGCTTCTGTTTTCATGCATGTTTGTAGCAAGACACGGTTACCTTTGTCTTAAGATGTCGTGTCGTGTGCGCCGTGGTTACATGCACCTGTCTGGCGCTTTATGTATAGAGATGAACGTCCTACTCCACTGTAGTGTATTTCGGTAAGCAGCGTAATATCGCGATAATTTGAATTCTGGGCGAGATCTGTGGACAGGGGTTGCGTTGGATAATCTACGTCATTAGGCTGCTAAAAATAGCCCATTGAAACCCAACAAAACCTTTATGAGTATGAAATACTTCAGGATCTGTTTATGCATGTGCATGCAAATTACCTAGTTATTAAACATACCTGGATCCTGGTTGAATAAACTGTATCATTGATTTATTTTTAGACTGTATTTTATCTGTCTGCTGTAATAATTAAATATATTTGCATGGGTAGCATTTAGTTCCTCTTTAAAGAGTTATACCACGTAGAATAGCTGCTAGAGCCATAACCATGGTTGTCAGGTAGTCACTCTAATATTCAGAGCAATTTTCAGCCTCTACTGATCTTCAGATTTTTTCATTTTGATCTGTACTGTGTCAGTTTTGATCTCCACAAAGAGGTTATTGTTTCCTGTGTCTGAATTTCATTCAAATGTCATCAGCAGGTTGCCGCAGCCTGCCGCTGAGAACACACACACACACACACACACACACACACACAGCTTTTTATACAGCGCTCAATGCCCCCAATGTTTGTTGGTACTAACTCTGTGCTTATTGTAGGTTATTGACCTTGACTAGTCTCTGATCTGGTGGCGAGTATTTTATGGTCGTTTCATTCTAGACTGATGAGTGTTTACTGTTTGTCTGACATTGTACTGAGATGAATGACCTTAGCATGACATAGATTAAGCTCTGTGCTACTTAAATGCATAATTACTTTGTAGTCCAATCAGAATTTGCATTTGTTTTGGATATAAACATTTCTGCTACTCCAAAATGGATTCTAGAGGATCCAGAGTCATGTACAACAGATGTTTCCAGCATCGCTGATGTGGCCGCAGTCACGTATCAAATTAGCGCTGCTCCGAGCACGTACTTGTTCACATACTTAAGGACCAAATCTTCCGCCGCCTGTGTGGTGATTCAGCGGAACGTGTGATTATTTTGTCTCTAGGTTGAAGATCTAATAATAGTCCTGGGAGAAAAGTGGAGACCCCCTTTGTTCTGCTCCCACAAGCGCGTGAGGAATGAGAAAGAGGAAAAGAGAGGGAAAATTGGTGTGGGGAGGGAGGTTAACTTGGTGACGGCAGCGAATAAGCTTTGTTACAAATCTAGACCCTTGTTGCTCAGATGATGGTGACAGCCCACCAGTGGCGTGACTCATCTGACTGGGGAACAGTTCAGGTACCATTAAATAGGGGTGAATCAATAGAAAAGTGGTGAGTCAGAACTCTATACGTATGAGATTCATGTCAGCACCGCATCTTTTACAGTAATACAGTGTGATGGCCAATGAGCTGTTGGCGTTTTACTGTGGATGGTTTATTTTGGAAACAGTTGTGGAAGTTTTTTTTTTATTAAGGTCTCTTAAAAGAGTTTTCAATAAATGTATATAGGTATATATGGCTACATTAGCATCAACCAGTGTTTACATTAGTCTGATGGTGAAAGCCTGTTTTGTTCTTCGTTTAACCGAATGTTAATTCTCTTTGCCAGATTCCAAAAGCACCAGAACACTTCTCCATCTGTTCTGTGTTCATTATAACGTGATACCAGATTTCACAGCATGCATGTAACATTTCTGATCAGAAGTTTGGTGTTAAATAAAAACATAAAACTAACATGTTAAAAATTACAGATTTATAATATACTAGACTATACTCTCAAAATGTCAATGATTCTTAAAGGACCCATTTCTTTTTATTCATTTTTAATAGTTTAAAGAACCTTTATCCACTACAAAGAACCTTTTACATTTTACAGATGTAAAAGGTTCTTTATGGAACCACATAAAAATCCAAAAATGGTTCCTCTGTGGTACAGACAGGCTTTAGAAAAATGTTTGCAGTTGAATTAAATTATTTTAAGCCCTCACATAATTCAAGTCAAACAGGAATATCTGTTCCATTTTGGTTGCCATTAAGCCAGCAGTGATGTCATCTAGCTCCGCCTTGTGAGGTTGTTGTTCTCTGTTACACAAAGATGTGTGTTGGATATTGAGGCTAAAAATGGAGGTTGGGAGGGAGGTTGTTCCCCCTCCTGTGGTGAGCGGCCCCCCGGGGTCCACGGGGAGTCCTGATAGACATAAATGAATAGAAGAATGCTCTTCTATAGCTCATTAAACCCCCATCTCTCGCAGCTGTAAACACACACACACACCAACTACACAAAACACACACATGTGTGACTACACACAAAGAACATGCAACACACACACAAAGCTCTAGGGAACACATGTGATAATGAAACACAGCACACAGATGTGTCACACGATCAGTGATAGAGGAAATATCTGTTGCAGGGAAAGGATTTGCATATTGTAACATCATTTCCCACTTTTACTCATCTGAGGTGGCAGGAGTTTCTCTTGACGCACAAAATGCCTCTTTTTTGTAGTCACACTAAAGATGTCTTCTTCACTTAAAGATGTCTTCTTCACTGCACGCATTCAATGCGTCGCCCGTGCATTTGTGTCTGTTTGCATGTAAGATCATGTTCCTGCCATTGGTTCTGCGCGTGGCAGAACCGTGTTTAGAATACCGTCACGTTCTGAAGGCCTCCGCGGTTCTCATATTGCCTGTAATAGAATTCCATTTTCTGAGTAATAGCTCGCAGCTGAAACCACAAAACAACTTGAAGAATATTTGATCAATAAATCAATTCAGCCCATCGCCTCCCCTCTGTCTACCGTCACCTCCAGGGCCGCGCGTTCATCTCCGCTGTGATCGGACCCGACACTCGAGAGGAGCGAGCGTGGCTCCCCTCCATTTGTTTTTATCTGGCCTGATGGCAAAATGAACTGGCCTCTCTTTGGCAGTCAATATGGGCAAATTTAGAGTTACGCTGGGACAAACAAGGCAGACAGACGGGTCCTCAAGGATCCACAGATCATTACTTATAAAGCTTATTTATAAACCTCAGCAGTTATTTGCTTTTTGGTGAATGATGGTTTCTGGGCCAGATATTAATTAGGACTCTGGTCTTCTCTCGTTTAGATTTTTGTGCCTCCTGGGAAGTCAGGAGCAGATCAGTGAGTTTTTCTTGTCGTTTTCAGAGAACTGAGATCAGAGATTCCTGTTTCATGTGTGAGCATGTGTGAGCTTGTGCCATTTACCACAATGTCCTGTTTATATCTGCCAGTATTCAGTCTCTGAGCAGTTCAACCGGGCTGTGGTGTATTGTAATGTAGTCACTGAGGTTGTGCTATACTGTGAAAATGATTGATATAAAATTAAGCATTCATTGAAATTAATTATTAGATAATTTAAAGGATCCATTTATTTGTTGTTAAGGTATATACATATAAAAAAAAAGAAAATTTGTATAGATTAAATTTGATTAAATTTGTCATTTTTTTGGTATGTTGCCTAGCTCTGCTAGCACAGATTTAGGGTCTTTCACTATATTATTATCAATTGTCTGATTTTATAAATATGTATTTTGCAATGCCTGCAATTCTGTATTGACCAATCAGCATCCAAGACCGAAATGTTTCATTTTGTACAGTTCTTAGCAGAAGTTATTTATGATGAAAAAATGCATGTCAGTTTACATTTAAAATGTCCGTTTAAAATGATTTGGATTAGTGTAATGTGCTATTCCCGTTTCCCAGGATTGCTCCTTACATCAGCAAGCTTCTGTTCGTCCATCACACAGGGTTACGCAAGCCTCGGACCACAGCAACACTTAGCGTCTCGCTAACAGGTCCTCCAAGGTTGTGTCTTTTCTTCCTGTTTTTCATTTGCTTAAAAGAGGTCCGTCACCTCCACTCAAACTGCCTGCAGGCTAATTGAATGGAAATATGATTGATTTCCAGCTTCTTCGCTGTCGCAGAGCAATTAAGCTGAGTGGGTTGAACAGGGCCGGTTGCGTTCAGACACGCCGCATGGTTCGCTGCACTTTTAAAAGCCAAAGTTCAATCTTTAAGAAATGTAGTGTGTTTGAAACAGCACAGCTTTGAAACCTGTAATCAGCGGTGGCATTTAAAAGAACTGTTGAGTTATGTTCTCTACTTGTTTTTGCATTATAGCTAATCATAAAAAGAAATCGTTGTCAAGATTCGTTTTTTGTACATTTTGATTATTAATTCAGTTCTCAGCGAACAACTTTAAGGTTGAAAGAATGTTTTTATAACATTCCTTAGGTAACAAGTGCAGGACGCTAGTGCAGGATCGTTTTTGATAACTGAGAGAACTTTGAGAGAATGTTCCACAATGTTCTGAGAACGTTCCGTTGGCTGGGTTGCGCAGTCCAAGTAATTCATTATCAGAACATAAACAACTACATTGCTTTGTTCCATCAACTCCATACTAAAGTCCATCACACCTAATATAACTGAAAGCTCATCCAGATTGTGAATGCCCCCCCCCCCGCTATCACACAAGCGGTGCAGAACTCATCATTCTCTGCCCCCTCACCTCAAATATTACTCATTCTGTCTCTCTGTATCCCGCTGACCAGTCCAGAGATCAGAGTTCTCCTGGGATGGAAAACTACTTGGCTGTGGTAATCCCTTCATCATTAGCCTGTACTCAGATGACTAAGGGTCGCTCAGCATTGTGGCTCTTACCCATCCACCGGCACCAACGGCACAGAGCTGTGCCACAGCCACCCTTATCGCCTTCAGGTCAGGCTTCACAATAAATGGTGTTCTCAGTTCAACCTGCCAAAGGCTAAATTTCCTATTGCAATACTGTTGGGGTCAGGAGTAGGAAGTCACGTACGGTACATAGTGTCCAGATTCACGCTAGTCATTAGCAAAGCGCTTTCCAGTGCAGCGCAATAAAGGAATAAGCTGTGGTTAAGTGTTCTTGTTGTGCACAGCAGATTAATTCACAATCTCAAGCGTCTTGTTGTTTTATTAAACATTAGAAGCACAATTATCTAATAGATTAGGGTGCGTCAGAACAGCGACTACTCAATTAGTGAGGCTGATTATTTCATTTATATTTTTTTCTCATGCATATTTTAATCTCAATATTTCTAGCGGCAGCATTTTAATTGGCACGCTGCGTTTTAGCTGCTAGCTTTCTCACGCTGCCTCTCTGAACATGTAGTTCACACGTCTTTGGCCTTTGTGACACGTCCATATGAAAAATAACAGATATTTAGCAATAAAAACCTCAATTAAAAATTGTACAACCAAGTAATGCAAATCATTAGCCTTCCTATAGAATGTTTATGGTTGGTAAGTTCGTGTTGAAATATTTTAATTGGCGTTTGGTCACAGGTGTGCCAAACAGGCTTAGAAACAGACTCCTCCAAACAGATTTTAAAGAGGAGGCTTGAGCTGTGTTGATGTTTTGCTGGGAACCAATGCAGCTGTTATATCCATTAGGAAATAAGGGGGCACCAAAAAAAGAAAATACGGAGTGAATGAGGACATTTTTTTGTAGCTTTTTTCTTTCTGTTCTCTGAAAGAAAAGCCTGAGGCTTAGATGTCTCATGTCTGCACACATTTAAATCACAAACTTGTGGTTTGAATTTTCTTGGAAGTCTTGATTATTAGTACAGATTCCTTATAATTATAGTATTTGTCTTCAGATGCATAAATCTTTCTCCATTCACTTTTTTTCAATCATGCAGGAACAGTAAGTCTGCCATCAACGTATATATAAAAGATAATTTATTAGGGAACACTAATAATATTTGTGATATGACAAATTATCTTTTATATTTCTTTAAATGAAGGAATTCTATTATTATATATTGTATTATATTACATTGAGGCTTGCTCCCAGTTTATTGTATATTCATTTATAGAAAGGAATGTTTACTGAGTGCGTCAGTGTTTTGTGCTGAAATACAGGCTTTAAATTGCATTTTAAGTCACTTTTATACAGCAGCATGCTTACAGCACTAGGAACATTTAATCTTTCTTAATCCACACGCTTGATGTATTCAGTCTGGCTCTGCAAAATGAGTTTCTTGCTTTGTCTCTCCAGTCTCCTCCAGGCAGCATTTTTCCCCGGCAGTTTTACACGCGGTTCTGTTCAGACCTGCAAACATCTGAAGTGACTGTACTTTGTCTTTGAGTTCAGTTTTGTGTGTGTAATCCTCAACTTGAAAGGTTTGTACAATTGTGTACAACTGTAGTTGTATTAAAATTGCATGTGAAAACACAAGATTGTAATGATATTTGTTTGATACAGCATCTGCGTCGCTGTAGTTACATCAATGGTTTCTATCAATCTGATAATCTTAGCTTGGTAAAAGTGGATATAGATCACTGGCCTGAGAAAATGTGCTGGTTTCATTAAGCAACCTCTGAACGTGACCTTGTGGAGGACGGGGAAAGTGGACTAGTTGGAGCCATTGACCCAATACGGTGTGCTGGAGTTTGTGTTTTCTATACCTATAGTCCCCGGGCGGCAGAACTGGGGCTGTGTGCGGGCAGATCAGTAAAATGACCTACATTTCCAGTTACATTTCCCTGGATCTGAAGCTTTTCAGCTTACAGTCGGTTCCTGATAGCTCACTGTACTTATCAACGTCATTATCAGATATAAAAAATGGTGTTTGTGTACCAGTATTATTGTCTCTGAAGCCACAGGCCCTCAAAAGCAACCAGGGTTAAACATCTTCCCAATAGGTCTTAGTGGTCTTTATTTCTGTCCAGGTTGTGGGTCTATTCTGTTTGGAACAAAATACACTAAACGTTAGATTCCATCGTTCATCATTCTGCTCCTGGAAGCAGGTGAGCTTTGCGTTCTCACCTGTGATGGAAGAAATTCAATGAAAAGTTTAACTTCATCTGGGTCAGGACGTGATAAGGACTTTGTGGATGCTGTGATCCAGTTTTGGCCATCAAACCCACTTAAGCTATACAATTCGTGTCGTTTGGTGTAGTGTGACAGAGAAATCTGCATTATTGACGACACAAGCATCTACATATTTAATACAGCGACCCTCTTATTGACTTTCCAGACTTGAGCTCCCCCTGTACACAAATCGTGTGCCCCGCCCCCTGTGGAGAGACACTCTGCTGCCTAATTTCCAACCCTCAGACAAGAACGGCCCCCTGTGTCCCTTGTTTCAATTGAAGAGGTGTGTGTGTATGCGCCTGGTGTGTGTGTGTTTTGGGGGCCCAGCATGTTGCATCGAAACCCAGCGACAGATCAGACTCTGAGCCGATATGCTGGGTTTATAAAGCTGTTCATGCATGGACAGAAAGTTAGTGCCTGTGGCTCAGTTAGTAGGCGCTAACAATGCCAAAATAATGGCTTCATTTCCCAGGGACACTCAGAACTGATAAAATGTGTTGCGAATGCACACTGAGGCTGCTTTGGATAAAACTGTCCCTTAAAAGCATGAATGTAATGTGAACGTTGTTTACTTCAAGAATATATTTGTGTTTATTCCTGATGTGTCCTGATACTTATCTGATAATCAGCACCCCAGCTAACAGGGAACATGCTCAGAATGTTGGCTAACGTTATTTAAATGCTAAATCTTAGTGGATGTTAGTAGTAATGTTAGTAGAACTTTAATGATATGTATCTTATTTATAAAAAACTTTATTCTTAAGATGTTGGTAGAAAGTTACAGAATTAAAAAACTTTGAAGAATGTTTTTTATTACTAATTTTTCTTAGAACAAAAAATCATTTTTGTTTCTTAATGGAAACATTGCTAAACGTTCTTATTTTTCTCAGAATAAGCAATAGCAGCATTTTTATTTTTTAGGAGACTGTCACTTAAAGTCTTTAGAATAACTTGTTGCATTTCACACCTGTGTTCTTCTTCACCCTGCGTGTTCTGCAGTGAGTAAAACATTCTTGACGTGGTGATTAGCATTTCAAACACACTGACAAGGAAGAGGCAAACCGTGACAGCGTAGCACCCTAGCGTCTAAGGGAGCTATTAGCAGACTGGAGTCAGTGTTCGGCGCCGGCCCACCTCTGCAGTGGCCTTCAGTTGTCAGCTCTGGGAGATCAGACCGCGTGAGGACTGACGCGTAATAAGCGGTGTGCTGACGACCAGAGCCGCCCCAAAGCACTGCGATTAGCCACCGTGTCACAGGCAAGTGCCTCGTTGTGCCTCGCTGTACCTCGTTTTCTCTCTATGATAAAGTTCTGAGTCATGAGTGAATAATTTGGACCACCGTGGGGCTCGTGTTCTGACTCATCATTCTGATGCTTGAGGAAGGGGGGGTTTGGGGGCTTCTTAAAGGGGGATGACTGTAGAGGAAAGCCTAGTTCCATAATCACCAACCTTTGATCCACATTGCTTAGGTTTACATTGAGTTTACTTTGAGTTTACATTGAGTTTACATTGGGATTACCTTTGTGAGGCTTGAAAAGACTTTTGTTTATGGATTTTTTAACTATATAATTTTGCTTGTAGATTTATTGTGACTGCAGGTTTTTCTCAAGATGATCTCGCCGCTCAAACCACATAATCCAGCTTCTGGTCTAACGGCTCGCGTCACTCTCTGATGACTCTGATCCGGGCAAATTCAGTTTGTTGGACAAAAACAGAAGCAGAATTCTGTTCAAAATTGTGTTGAGGCCTAAATGTAGTTTTTTGTCATTCAAGATTGTTTACAGGATGTGCAGTTTGTCAGCGTGTTCCTGTCAGAGGAAAGCCAATTTGTCAGTCACCTCTGTTTACAAGGATAGTATATCAGTGCCAGAGGCTGCGGGCCTGTACAGTGTGATACCCATGCTGATCACACACACGTTGATTTGAGTCTTCCAACTGCGTCAGCAGTAATAGTTGCAGATTCTACCTGTCAGCACCCTTATTTTCCACCTGTGTGGAAATAAATGCATCAGTACAAGATGAATGACGTGTGTGTGTGTGTGTGTGTGTGTGTGAGTAAGAGAGTATATCAGTGAGATAAACTCAGGACACCCTCTCTCAAAAACAAACACACACAGGATAAACTGTAACATACAACTCAATCACCACACATGCAACAAAAAAGCAACACAACTAATATGAAAGTAGGCTGTGTAATAGTTTAGTTTGTGAAACTCAGGTCAGCGGGAACTGCATGTTCCGGGATCATTTTCCAAAGCAGGAACCAACTGCTATGTCAACTCAGCGATGGGAAACAATCACACGGAGCTGTTCAATAATTGTCTCCAGTGTGTAATTAATGCGTCCTGAGGGGAGACTCTCAAGAAAATAATTGCATTCTTGATTTGGGCTAAAATATAACACACACGGTAATTGAACCTTTGTGTAATAAAGGCTTGTGGCACTTGAGATATATGTGTTACGCTGAAAGTGCACAACAAATATTAGGACAATGTTTACACCTGTTCAGCTGTTTACGTTAATATGCAAACACACATTTTGTAGATCATTAAAATAATAGTTCACTCAATAATATATTTTAAATCTAGCATTTAGATATTGCGCTCGTGACGTTTGAGTTGAGTAATAATCTCCACATTGTTGACTATTTCCGTTGCATAGACTTCCAAAATTAATTGTCTGCCATCACTTTAAATAGAGTTTGAAAATAGTGCAGATGGTAATCTGTGGATTAGGGTGTTAATCCCGGCCCACAAGGTTCTGTCTGTGTAAGAAACGGGTTGTGCTCTTGAAATAATGGCTGTGCAGCAGTGATATGGAATGAGCCCAGGTCTCTTAAGCCCATTTGCCTCATTCAGAGATGTGATTTCAAATACTGTAGTTTTGGTTTGAAAGATGTGATGCTGTAGTAGATGCCTGTGTGGAAATATTGTTAAATCATGTGGCAGCCAACATAGCCAGGGTCAGATTTTTATGTTTGGGTCAAAACCTTATTGCCTTTTTAAAATGCCAAATACATCTTTTAATCCTTAATTCTGTGTCTCTGTAATGGGATTTATTTATGAGGACGCTCTGTCTATTTTCTATCTGATTTAAGGTTAATTATTTGGCAGATCATAATGGAGATGTTTGTATTCTTTGAAGGAGAATTTATAGGCTTCGCCATCATCGCCATGGTGACAACCTTGGCATGAGCAACGTGATTGGTTTGGGCAGAACAGGAATTAAAGTGTTCTATTGCATGGATGCCACTCTCGTTGGTGCACATCAAGTGCACTTAAAATTGTACAATCTCTTCAGGTGCCCTAGATTCTCTAGAAAAAAGACTCTCGTGGCTGTCAACAACCTCTGATGTTATTCCGGCCAAATATTAGAGTTATTGCAGTTGAAGGACACAGAAGCTCATGAGAGACGCTCTTGATAATAAGAGTCAACAGCTGTCTATAAAGGCAACCAGTCCTATGTCAGTCTGTTTTAAATGGATGCCCTCTATATGTGCATGGCTTTATCTCATTTTTATGCTACCAAGAATACATTCTCTCTATACGCTCTCTCTTTGTCACACATACACACACACACAAAAATCATATATAGATTATATATTCCACCTCCATGTATATATAATAATGGAATACATAC
>JBAJNP010007111.1:7854-23494 GCA_036877545.1 Yasuhikotakia modesta | reverse complement strand
CACCCACAACTACACACACAATCACACCAACACGCACACAATCACACCCACAACTACACACACAATCACACCAACACGCACACAATCACACCCACAACTACACCCACAATCACACCAACACGCACACAATCACACCCACAACTACACCCACAATCACACCAACACGCACACAATCACACACACCCTCAACCACACCCACAAACACACACAGGTGAATCACCTTGAGGTAAAAGAAGATGAAAGCACCCATAGTACTTTCAGGAGTAGTAATGTTTACAATGGTGCTTCTGCAGCTCAAAGCTCTCAGCATGAGGATCTCAACACCGACATCACCGTTTGTGTTACGGAACCACACACACTGATAAAAGTTGTTAAAGTGACTATGGAAAACAGAATCTGCCACATGCACACGTGTGAATGTAATGTTCTACAATGACTAACAGATAATGCTTTGATACTTTACCTTCCACAATTTCTTTATCCTCTTCAGTTTATCACACTTCCTGAGCCTACAGATCTGGTGGCTGATCTTTCTGTTCAAACAGTTCCAACAGGCACCACACTTTTTCTTATGCAAGGTCCACAATGACCACATCTGTTCCTCTTCTTATGTGGCACCTTGGCTTCCATTGGTTTCTGATGATCCATCTGTGGCAGGCAGAAGAGGCCTGCTTGCACATGCTCAGACCTGACGTAGTCAGCCACTGAAGACACCACCATCTTCATACTTTTGGGTCCTCCTCATCCAGGGAGAATTTGTATATATAATTTGTATATATCCCAGACAGGGGCCCAGGGCCTCCACTCAGCATGTACATACTGAGGGCCCTGCTCTCTTCCTGAACAGGAGAGGGCTGAGAAAGGTCACTGAAGGGCTAAAAATAAGAACAGCACAACACAGAGCAGTCATCTACAGGCCACAGTGGTCTAAATAGTTTACCAAGGCTTGAGATGGACTAGAGTTTTAAGAGGAATATTCTCACCGTTTTAGAAGTTAATGTCACTTATCAGCAGGTGCTGGTTCATCAGGACAGTGAAACATCTCCGAAGTTTAAAGTTTCCCAAAGATTAAAGTTTCAGATCACAACCTGCATTCACAGATGATGGTATGACCACTGATGGGAGTCTGGTGGCTGTATGACAGACAGGAGAAAGAAATTGTGTTGAAAATATTCCGTTTAGTAAGAACTTCACAAACTTGGCTAGTCAATATATATTTGCAAAGATTATTTTACAGTACCTTAAATAACCTTATTACACCTTTATGTGGGACCTCAGCTCTGATGTACATTTTTCTTTATTCAAACAGCTTTTCTGTATTTTCATAAGATATCACATAGTCACAAGTGTTGGTGAGAATCACAGCACATTAAAAGTCAGAAATATACAAATGCACCTTATAAATAACTAAAAACTAAAATATACAGAAATTTGGCATGATCAAGATGTTACTTGTTACAAGATGTTACCTTAACATCTACCTTAACAAGATGTTAAGACAAAATGAAATAATCAGACACAGTTGTTGTTGAACTGTGTTCTACATTTATACACAAAACATATCATTTTTAACTACGCATGAATTTCCATAACAGCATCAGCTCAGTTACTCAATAAGAATTTTTTGGATAACCAAAGGACAGAAACCTGAAATCTGTCAGTCGCGCACTGTGAATGAATGAGGTCAGCGGATCACCGGAACGACTTTCTCTGGTTCCACAAAAACTAACAAGACGCAGATGTGTCTTCCAGACTGTGGATCATCGCAACACATGAAGTAGCTGAAAAACAACACAACAATATCAACAAGTTACAATAAAAAATATTTATTATACATCATGCATCTATTTAGATCTTAAACACACTCCAGTCTTCAACAATTCTTCCAAAAAGGCTGTTTAGGAGGTTAAATTAAGAGGACTTAAATTCCTTCCATTGTGTTTGTTACATGCAACTCATCAGTTATAATAAAACAGTAACCTAAACCACTTCAAATGTTTAAAATAAAAACTGTAACAAGTGAACTGGATCAACATAATTTATTTTGTTTCATGTTAAAATGTACAGAGTCCTTTGAAAGTTCTTGCTAAGAAAAAACAAACAAATGGAAATACATACAGGGACAAAACAGAGAAGAGTTGAAGGTGGGTCACCGAGCGTCCCGGCATGTCTCACTTTCAAGCTACCAGTCTCTCCCTTAGCTTACAATTTACCATGTACAATTACAAAGAATACGAAAAAGTAGCCAATATAAACAGACAGAAATATACTGAGCTCATTTTTACATGCCTCATAGATGTAAGGAAGTTGTCCTATACACACACAACAATCAAGAAAAACAAAGGAAAATATCGCTGTGACCTTTAGATATCTGTTTTTCCATTTGTTTTAAAATAGCATTAATATACTACACAAAGGTAGAAAACTCTAGAGATGAGATGGAATGGAAAGGTAAAAGGCATCTTAAATTCACTAGAAGTGAGCTGTAATTTTTTTTAAGTTTTGGATTTCTTAATAATATTAACCCCAAGAGTCCAGCTAAAAAATATCAATCGTTTTTTTCCTGAAACAGAAGTGAAAAAAATGACAGTACCAATATCCATGTCAAGAATTTTCTTTTTTATATTTTAGAAAAAACATTTTGTCTACAATAAGTCTTCTAAAGTCAAAAAGAGTCAGCTTGTGTCATAAAAGAAAGCTGCCCTGTCTGATAAAATTCAGAAAAACAAAAGCACACAAATAATATATGAAACATTAGGTCTTGGAGAAAGATTCCTCATATTGACAATGAATACTGAAACAGTAAGACATTTTCTGCCCATTGTCCTAAAACAGTAACCAAATGTACTTGTTTTGTACAACTTTCTTTCTTGTTAACAACCAACATCAGTACAAGATCAGATGAATTATGAAGTTTCTTACTGGTGCCACAGCGTGGCCTGTTTTAGAAGGCATCATTAACCTGACTGGATGGGCACAGCTACAATGCTAACAGTCAAAGCTGCTGTTAGTGCACTGTGTAGTCCCTCCTGCGCTCTCTAGCAACGTCTGTGGAGTGTTTGTGAATGCACCTGTTGGGACATTACAGGCCTGTGCTGTGAACCTGGTAGTA
The DNA here is from genome assembly GCA_036877545.1 of Yasuhikotakia modesta. Taxonomy (NCBI): domain Eukaryota; kingdom Metazoa; phylum Chordata; class Actinopteri; order Cypriniformes; family Botiidae; genus Yasuhikotakia; species Yasuhikotakia modesta. The sequence goes on along the minus strand of JBAJNP010007111.1, from coordinate 20,382 downwards.
CCAGAATATTTACATCAACTAATTTCCAAGCAATTCTGCTTGACTCTACGGTACAAAAATGTTGCTTGGTCATTATTCGTAGACCTACATAACTCCAAACAAAATCTTTTAACTTTACTTTGGGTTCTGTCCACTGTAAAGTCTGGAAGACACAGATTTACAGATATCATAGACGTCTCGTGTGTCTCTACTAGAACCCATCTGAAGTGCCTCTGTGTAAGTTCTCAAGTGGTTGTTGATCTCTGTGTGAGTGTGTGAACGAATGTGAGTCGGCCATACACACAAACCATCAGAAGATCAGACCAAAACACACATTTCAACAGTCACTGAAAAAGCATTTTAAAAATGAACAATACAAATAAAAAAAAAATAGTCTTGTATTAGGAAAGGCTTTCTATGTCAGATAACTGTGTGCATGATTCAATGTATATTTATTAACTTAAATATTTTTAAGATTAGGTTCACTTCCCCTGTAGCTGCTTTGCTGCTTCATCATGGATGGAGTGATAGATGCTTTGGAGGACCAATCCCTGTTGGTATAACCTCGACAGTGAGCCAGTCTCTGGGAAGCATGGCGCTTGCCATGAGAGGCTCTGTAGATCATTTTGAATCATCTCCCCTGCTCCATTAGCTCAGGCAACTGGGAATACTGGAAACTGGGGTTGACAACAACATATTTATAAAGAAAAATAATCATTGCAGTCCCTGTCCTCGTGCTCCACCAAGCTTGCTAGTCTCTCTCTATACTCCCTGACTTTGGAGGTGGGTACAAATTAGTACAGAGATGCAGAGTTCAGTGGAAACATCTCTCAGCTTTCTCCCCTTCCGCCCGTTCCCTAGTGCTCATCTGCTCATGTAAGGCGACTGTTTGGGGACACCAGCGTAGCTGTGGTGCGAGGGGCCCGTGTACATCATGTTACCATGGTGATTGGGCTGCATAGGCTGCTGGGGGTAGGCCTGCCCTCCCATCATGCCCATTTGCATCTGCATGGGGTACTGGGCAGGCTGGTTCATATAGGGCGAGTTACCATGGTAGCCACTGTTCATCATGGGCTGTGGCATGCGATAACCAGCTGACATGGCAGCATTGAGTGGATTCATGTTCATAGAGTTGTAGGCAGCGGGAGTAGGCATGAGATTGGTCATCATGCCACGCTGCACTGTCAAAGCACGCGGGGAGCCTTGCATGGCCACTGCGCCAGAGCTGCGGCTGTACAACTGTTGCTGGTGAGGTGAGCCTGCTGGAATCTGAGAGGCTTTGGAACGAATTGAAATGTGGCCTTTTACAGTGGCCATTTGGCCCTGTAGCCGTTGCGTATGGGGCGGGGGAGGCAGTCCAATGTTAGGCCCGGGCATGTTGCACTGAATCAATGGTGAGCCAAGGTTCATAGAGCTAGAACTCAAATTTGGAGGTGGGGTCATGGCAGGCTGCGCCTGTGGCAAGGGTGGGTGTGGGTTGGACGCAAGTTGTGCCAAGCCCGGGTTGGACAGGGAAACACTTGTAGCATATGAGGTGACTGCTGCAGAATGAGAGTAAGACATGGCATGGGGGTCCATAATGGTGTTAGTTAGCTGCTGCAGTTTGGCTAAACTAAAAGTAGCTGAGGGCTGGCCGTAGCCACCAGCACCAAAGTCTTGGCCCATACGGTCATACAAACTCCGCCCTCCTCCGCCACTGCCTGCACTTTCAGGGATCTCCATTATCATGGGTGTGGAAGGGAACCCATTAGCCATGCTGCACTGTGAGAGTGCCTGCTGCTGGGCCGGAGGGGGTGGTGGAGCAGAGGGCGGTGGCTGTGGGTTCTGTTGCTGTCGAGTTGGCTGAGAGATCTTCTTCTGTTGTTGCTGGCTGACACTTGGTGGTCTTTCAATGATGCAGCCTTGTGGAGACTTTATGCTACAACTTGGGGTGCTGGAAGATGGGGGAGGAGGTGGCGGAGGAGGCTGTGCAACTGTGTTAGCACTGTTAGATCCAGATGCTTTAGCCAACCCCGGACCTGCTTGTTGTTGAATAAGACTACAACTACCTATGGCAATCTGAGAGCTAACACCTGGGTTGGAGGGGGTCATTCCTGGAGTTGTGACAAAGGAGCAACTGTTGCCTTGAGAAGCTGAAGTTGATGACGGTGTGGCTGAATTAGAGGAGGAGGATGATGACGATGAAGAAACAGCTGCAGGCATGCTGCCTCCATTACTTCCATTTCCTCCAGTGCCCATGGTTGAGTCATAACTGCTGGGATTGTCATAGTTCTCTGTAGTGCTTTCGATGCTGCCTAAGTCACTAAAGCCGCTGTCCACAACCTGCTGTGAGTGATCGGAAACTGATGGCACGTCCATCATGGGCGAGGTCTCCATGTTTTGCAGCGAGGGAGCTGAGAGAGAGCTGGGGTGCTCTGGGGTTATTTGGTTATATCCTCCACCTTTTCCCCCTCCACAACCTGTGGGACCATGCACACTAGATGGAGTCTCCATGGAACTGGGAGCCATTCCAGGGCTGTTGACTGAACGCACAGACTGACTGGGTAAAGCAGGCATTGTTGCGTTGGGCACAGGACTTTGGTGAGCAGCGCCACACTCTTCCACCAGGGTTAAAGTTTCCTCTTCTCCTTCAGCTTGACTGTAGCTCTGAAGTGTGCGGCAAGCAGCTAGCGTCTCCTCGCAGTCCTGGTAGGCACCGTGTGACTCAGACTCTTCTTCCTGGGCTTCACCTTGTGTGAGCGACTGAACGGCCTGCACCGTTTCCAGATCCAGCTCGCTGCTGTGGTGATGTGTGTGCTGATGCTGATTCAGGTCGTCTTTGAAATCAGTGTGCTGGTGCGAGTGCATGGTTCGCATCATAAGCACAGCCTTGTCCTCAACATTTAAAGGCTGCATGTCCAGCGTCTCAGATGGGACTGTAATGGCAGTGACAGTCTCTACAGCCGCTGCAGCTGCTGCAGATTCCTCCTGCTCACGTCGTCGGCGTTCATCAACAGAGCTGGTTTTCACCTTCTGCACTTCCTCAGAGTCCTCCAGGTCCTCCCTTTTTTCCAGTTTGTTGATGTAGTCTCGTGCCACATTCCCCTGCATGTCTGAAAAACCTTCACTGCTTTGGGGTTCTTCCTTCACAGGGGGAGAATGTGAGGGTGAGGAAGGTTCCTCCTCTTCCTCATTGTCCTCAGAGTCTTGGCGTTTTCTAATTTTGCTGTTACTGCCGTTGCTTTTCTCTTCGAGGCGACCATCTCCTTCGTCATCTGCATCGTGATCATCACTACGACGGCTTCCTGAGCCTGGTGTTGCTGCCATTTTTCGAATAGTGTTATGATCTTCATCATCTTGGTCTTTATCCTCCTCCGTATCTGCCATGTCTGTGCTAGCTCTGGGTGGAGGGACCCTCATGCTGGAAGGCTGCGATGTGGTGCGAGAATATGGATGACTAGTCTTCTCCACTGGCCAATGTTGGTCTTCCTCCTCATCTTCCTCATCTGGCTCAGACAAAGGGGAAGGTTTGGGTATAGGAGGGGGGAGGTTGGCATTTTTTGGAGGTCGACCTCGTTTTTTGGGTTTGGATGGTTCTGTAAACCTCTGAAAGAATTCGTCCTCCTCCGAGTCTCTCTGTTTCTCAGGAGTGAGGTCAGATGTTAAGTCTCTGGATCTCTTCTCGAAGGCCCTGTCCTGCAGTGCTGAATTATCAAACTGTTGCTGAACTAATCTTGCTGCTTCCTCTTGGGCCCGCTGCAGATAATAACTGCGAGGTTTTCTGCCAGGCTTCAATCTAATCTTTGCAGGTGGTGGATCCTCTGAGGATGGAACTGCAAGACTGGAGTCAGCTGTCTGACCGGGTTTCCTGCCTGGACGCTGCTTCCAATGCAGTGGCTTGCGACTCTTGCCCTTAGGCCAGCCTTTCTTCTTCTTTACTGGGACCACAGACATGGCAGAATTTGCTCCTGCTCTTTGTATATTCTCTGCAGGTTCAGGTTTTCTTAATCCAGCAACTGATTTCAACATAGGAGTGGGATCTGAACAAAAAAAAAGGCATTCTTTTAAACTTCCACTACAGAAAATGATCAGTCACACCATCAAGAATACAAGGTCCAAACTGCAGATATCATTATAAATAGATATATTACAATGAACACACACACAAATTTTAATTTAATTCCATGGCAAGTTTTACTAACCATCTTCCTCTGATTCAGTCAGACTTCCTCTTCTGACACTTCGGGGGAAAGGCACCATGTGTTTGCGAGCTGCCGGGTAACATCGGAGAGGTACAGTGAAAACAGTTTCCTCCTCTAGTCTGGGCATGGGCCTTTCAGAATCTGAATCCACAAATGACTCGTCCAGAACTTCAGTGGTCTCTGAGATGGTCTCTGTCACGACACTGCTGTGAGGATGACTGCGCTGACGTGCACGTCGCTTCCGCAAGGCCTTCTGAGGCAGCAGAAAAGCAAAGAAAAATCTAAAACTAGAGCCTCTTACTTCAGAAACAGCAGTATACTACTGAAAATTACACTAAGTATTATAACAAGCTGTACTTCACAGTCATGTATTTTTGAGGTATGTGAAGTCTATATAGAAACGAAAGAACTGTGTATCAACCACCTTCAAAGGCAATAAAATCCAGTTTAGACAGAAATGAAACATTTTTAGATGACTATACTGTACACACCTTGCATTTAAGGCCCAGCGCGGGCTTGGTAAGGACAGGTGGGGAGCGAGTCCTTAATTCTTCGTCATCATCTTCATCATCTTCATCTTCTTCATCTTCACTGCTCTCGCTGAAGCACGGCTGACGGATATGCACATGTTCACTCAGTCTTGTGGATGACAGGCCATCCCCGGACCCCTCACTGAGTCTGCGTTTTGGGCCACGTTTCTTGCGTGGAGGTCGCCCTCTGCTGCGGGGGGGCAGTACTGCAGGTTGCCTTACAGCGTCCAGGGGACAAGCAGATGTGGAATCAGGCTCATTTTCTGAGGCCAACAGTGACAACATTTTTGTCACTCTATTACTGCCAATTCGATCGTCGTTGTCTTCATCTAATGTTGGCCTCACTTTGCGGGGTCGACCCGGTCCAGGGCGTGGTCCATCCTTCACTTTGCCCCACAGCCAGTTTTTTGGAGGGCGCCCAGGTCCCCTTCGCTCCCCATTAGTCAGAAGAAAAAGAGAAGGACACTCAGGATTGACGACAATGTTGCACACAGAGGAGGCTGGTGGAGATCTTTGGCTTTTGGGAAATGAAGGGAAGCTTTTTTTCTCCTCCTTTTCCTGCTCTTGCATGTGCCAAGACAGCATAGAACTTTTGTGGCTGGACTTGATCTACAAAGACATAAGTGGTAAAGAAATGAAGTTAAACAACTTACACATGCTTATTTCATCATCTATTTAAGTTAAAGATTCCTACTTTAAGAGTTTCCTCTTCTTCTTCCTCTTCATCGCCATCTCCCTCAGATACTACTGTGTTGGTGACAATAACAGGGGTCCATCGCAAGCAGTCTGGATCAACATCCAGCAGACGGGGTCTGGCTTTTAGCTGAGATACATGATTGGCCACGACATTCTCTCTGCGTACAATAACCACCCTGTGACAACAGAATCAAAAATAAAACATCCATGATGGTCAAAAAGGTTCAGTATTATTACTAAAAATAACATATTTCACATTTATTTTGAGCTAAACCCGTTCAATCACAATCATCACTGACATGACACCGACATGTTTTTTATATAAAAAAAACTTAGAAGGTTGCAGGTCTTGTTTTGGAGGATAAAACAGCGATAAATACATGCACATGATTATGTATGTGACCAATAAAAATTTGAATTCTTTAATGGCATGTCGCTTTGCGTATTGCAATTTAAAATGAATTACTAAAAATACTGAAACTGCAATTTTAATTTGAAAATGCAAATACATTTTCTTGTTGTGCTTGTTGTGGATTTTTAATAGTACATGTGGGTGTTAACATAGAAAGTGCACTGGGGCCACATGTCTTAATGTAAAGACCAGCACTGCCTATAAATACACAGGAGAAGGGATACAGTGTATGTTCAGATAGTGGGGAATGTATACAGGTTTAGTTGTACAAGACATGCAGGGTTTACAAATATGGTAACTGGAAAGAAGGGTAACTCAGAACTCAAGCTCAATGTGATCAAGCTTACGATACAGAAACGCACAACCAGTCACCGTTAGGCATCCTGAATAATACTACATAGGGGTAATGACAGTAAGAGAAGTTATAAATGCATGGGCATGAACGAAAGTTGTTAGTTGCTCTGGCAGACCAACTCGGCTTTGTTTGAATTGATAATAAAGTCTACCTTTTGGAAACAGAACCCACTTGTTTAAGAAATGATTCTTCAAAGCAAAAGAAAATCCCACAACATGCCTCATTAACACTTAAACATTGTGCAGTTAATCAGTCAGCTCTAAGTATATAAAGATGTAAAGAACAAGCAAGATGTATACTGTCCTGTAAACAGCATTCAAACAGATGCAAATGAATCTGTGATGTATTGCTGGCAGTCTGTATATCATTTGTGTTACGTATAAAGCATGTTGACAGTAACTGAAGCTGTGCTTGTCTCACCGGTCTCCTCTGGACTCCAGCATCTTCAGATGAAGCAGCGTGGCTGTGATATCCTGAGGGCAGATGCCAGTGACTTTACTCAGTCTGCGGATAGTAAGTTGTCGGTCTCTGATGGCATGCAGGCATTCAAGCACCACACTGCGCCAGTACGCCATGTAAGACAGTCGGCCGAGATCTGACAGTGGCTTCTCCGGAGAGCCCGGCTGACCCTCTCTCTTAGACAGGAGATAACCTGGAGAAACATAAGAGTTCATAAGTGTAACATCCAACGGATACACTGATATGTAAGGCAATGAGCACAGAAGAGTAGTACAGTACAGACTTACTGAAGTCAATGAGGAATCGTCCGTAGCCTCTGCGCTGATATTGTGGAAGGATCATGATGCAGGAAACATTGTACTTCTGTTGACAATGTTTCTCCTACCAAAAAATCTTTCAGTTACTTCTATTTACATAATCCATAATTCATTTTACAGAATGAAAGACTTGTTTAATATGTAAATTATTATTATTGACATTTTGCTTAAGCAACTGGGTGATTACTGAAGTTCTTCACAACATTCACCTTTGAAAAGTATCCGACGAGATGGCAGCCCTTGCTGTCATTCTGCGTGAGCACATAGAAGAGAAAAGGTTCCACATCGTAGTACAGAGTCTTATGGTCCAGAAAGAGTTTGGCCAGCAGACACAGATTCTGACAGTATATTGTGCTGATGTCTCCATCCACCTGAAGCAGAGGAAAGAAACGAGGTCAGACCAAAGAAGGCATGATATTACAGGAAGACTTACAGTGCGGTAAGATTATTTATTATTATTAGATTATTTTTTACCTGGTTACAAAATTGTCTTAGTACAGTGGTAAATTCTATTTTTAATATGGATATAAATTGCTGGATTCAGAAACAATGAACTACTTCACAAGATAACTCATTTTCATAATGCTGTTTGCAAAAGCTTTGTTTCCTTAAAATCATTTGCCAGATGCTTTTAACCAGAGTGAACATTTGAGAAATGTGTTTATGAGTTAGTGTGATCTCTGGGAAAATGTAAAGTCATCGAAAACACAAGTTTATTAAAATCACACAGTGGAGACTGGTTCTGAGAAATGGACTGCCAACTGTGTTGGATACAGCAGTGTAGCTGCTGCATGAGTCCCGCCGATTCAGAACCAGACCTGGAGATGCTGGAAAGCAAGCAGACACACCTCACAAATGCTAAGTGATGTTAAGCACTGTTGCTTCTGGTCTGATAGCATAGAACACACAACCCCAAGTCACCTTTATGCCTAAATGTTAATTCATAAAAACGAGACGGCTATCACAGTGACTCTGTTAGCTGTTTTTAGCTAGGGGAGGATGTGTGTGGAGAGATCTCATTTGTTGGCTTGGTGCATATACGAACATCAAGCATTTTTAAACAGAGACATCTGTGAGTATATTTGTGGTTTCCATCTGGGTGGAGATTTGATCTCCTCACCTCAAACACAGACACATCGTCCTTCCTGTAGATCTCGTTGGCGGGCGGGTGAAACCAGCTACACTTCCGCATATGCTGGTACAGAATGCTGCGACTTTTCATGTAGCGCAGACAGAACTCACAGAGGTACAGCTTAGGAAGCCTGTCACACACACACACACACACAAAGCATTTCAAAGATTCACTTTCATCTGGTACATTTCATTAGGTTATCACACTTGTCAAGCATTTTGCTGCCAAGATCATTCATTGACAGAAACAGGTATCAAGATGTCTTTTTTAACCTGTAAGTAAAAGCATTATATTTTATTATGGTACAAGCTGTACGGTACCTGCTGTACTCCTGCGGGTATGGAGAAGAGTACCATGTCTGAATTTCATACTTCCCAAACTCTATTACTGACGGACAGCGCATCTGAGGGTCAGCTTGTCCCCTCACACCAACCTTCTGAAGAGTTCAGAGAAATTACAAAATGAGTTTCACACAGTTGGAGACAGACACAGCTTGTCAGTCTTCACTAATACAGTGAAGGAGAATGAAAATAAACCTTGCACACTCATTTAAGCTCTCTCTACCTGTAATGCCAATTCCTGTATGTGTCTGAAGAGCTCCACATCTTTCTCCGTTAGGTTCTCGTGTCCTGGCTGCATCTTCTCATCATCTTGCCAGCTGTCTCCAGACTCCTGATTGTCTGTGACACACAGACACAGAGAGATTTAAACTCAGTGAAAACGTCGCTGGTTTATATACGTCAGCACTCGGTGTTCAAGACATTTTTTATGCTGCAATATTATTTTTGTCTAAACTTTGCTAAAAAATGTTTGTAATTTCCTTGCATATGGGACTATACTAGCACATATAAATAAATTCATGTAACCCTTCTCTCACCTCCGGTTCTGTCGTCCTGTTCGTCCTTACGGTTGTTTTTCTTCCGGGTCCGGTACTGCTGGGAATAATCCACCATCTCAGTGCGGGCTTTCCTTCCGTCTGGGGATGGGGTGAAGAACTTGCTGAGGGCGTCAATCAGACCCTTAGTCTTTTTGTTGAAGCGCAGGCCACCCTTCGTGGAATCTTCTTCAAGGGAGAAGAGCATGCGATTGTCACCAGGGTAACCCTCACATGAAGAGCTTGAGGAGGAATGTGGAGAGGCGGAGCCTTGCGAGCACCGACCCACACCTCCAGCACCTCGACGCCTTCTGCCACGCCCACCACCCCGAAGCTTCTTAAAGGGGCGGCCCGGTCTGAGGACAAGAGAACATGCTGTAGTCTTATGCAAAGTTTTCAGCTGATTAAAGCCCATTATTGTGCTGCAGTTGTGAATAGTTTAAACAATTGAAATGATGAAATACCTGCCCTTTGGCCGCCCCAGCGGTGCATTGTATCGCCGTTTGATTTGTGCTGCTTTTTTATGCAAGAGCTTTCTTCCCTTTTTTCTTGGTCTACAGATCTGACAGATCCACATGCCTGCAGAGCAACAAATAGCTAACGATTCAAGAAAACTCATTGTTTGTGTACACAAAATGAACAGTTTAGAAAGCGATTATAGTTTAGGAAGCGATTATAGCACTTTTAGGCAGAAGGTGTCTAAATATTGTGTAGTAACACTGAACAGTACATATGTTGTTTTAGCGCTGGTGTGCACTTTGTTATGTGAGTGTATTGGCACAACTCACCTTTTGGCATTCGTGTGACTGGTGGCTCACAACACTCCATGTGAAAACCTCGATCACATGAGTCACAAAACAACATGTTTTCCTGTGATCACAAACAAACAGACAAGTGTCAACTTCAAAAGCACAGTGAACTGCCCATAAACCGCTGCACTCCTGTAAAGAATATAACTCAATAGAAATTTTTTAGAAATTTGTTGGAATGTAATTAGAAGCTAATGCTAACATACAGATTACATAAGATGGTTTGTGGTATTAAGATGCTATTTTAACACAGTAGTCTTAATCTTAAATGTCTTAATCTGGCACACTGTTTCACAGCACATTCAAAAGAATCTATTTTCCATCAAAAGCAAAACAGATTAAGTGTGTACAGTAAGTACATGATTTGGGATGCAGCCCAGATGATGAGGCTGCAGCAACAGTATAAACTTTAAAGAGACCTACAGCATTTTTCCCCTGATCCTGACAGCTGCTGCATGTCTTACACTCGATACACTGCCACCACAGAGCTTTGACGCGTGCCGTGAGCTCTGGACAGAACTTCAGACAGGATGGGTGACCTGAGAAAACCAGAGACAATATAAATAACTACAATATAGCCACATCCCAAACAGAACCACATAAATCAAAGGCTCTTCCACAATGAGAAACCAAGGTCCTGCATTAATATCTATAGTGGTTGGTTAAATAAAGTGGTTGGTTAGTTGTATAAAGTGGTTGGTTGGCTGGTTAAAGTGGTTGGTTGTAGCTGTCGTGAGCGCTTTTACCGCTGTTTCCACAGTCTGCACAGGAGATGAGCTCTTCTGGTTTCTTGTCGCGGTTTTGTTCTTTGGTCCCCAGGCAGAAACTGCAGATTGGTATAGGTTCTGCCACAGGCTAGAATTGATGGACAGAGAGAGAGAAAGAGAAAGAAAGAGAGAAAGAGAAAGAAAGAGAGAAAGAGAGAAAGAGAGAGAGTAAGGTAAATTAGATTCACACAACACTGTGTAAATAAGCCAAATAATTCTGATGTCTCAAATCACTATGTAGCAACACTTTGCGAGTTTTATACACAACATAGACATCCAGTATCTGAAAGAAAAAGTTGCTCCATTAGACAATGTCATCAACAAACCAGCTCTGTTCAGAACTGAAGTCACTAATTCTATCCATTCTTTCGCATGCCTAATATCCAGTTTGTAATCTTGAACAGTAATTAATTTCAATCTGACGTTTCATCTACAGAGCAGCTGCAGTTGACACGATCAGAGGAAATGTATGGGAGCCGAGGAGGGTTTGTTGGCAAGGTGTTTGTTTCAAACCACATCATCTGACATTTTGCTTTCAGACCATTAATCTTTCAGTGTGTCCAAGAGAGAGCCACCCACAACCTTCACATACCTTTCCTTCACATACAGCACGCAAACAGTTACAGCATGGGGACAGATGTGTGTGGAGAATGTTATACAAGGAGAGACAAACCTATGATAGATGTGTCTTCAAAGATGTGTGTGTCAGACTAAAACATGACAGCACTGATGAGGCAGAACATTTGAGATAGACAACAACAGAGATTCTGGTTGTGAACATGCAAGTATGAGTAGACTGCAATGCTAAAAACAAGCAACGTATTTACCTTTGTATGTGCATATGAGCACAGACAGAGAAACGCACACATACAGAGAGAGGGACACACACACACACACACACACACACACACATACACACATACACATCTCCAAGAGAGAGAGAGAGAGAGACACACACATACAGAGAGAGGGACACACACATACAGAGAGAGGGACACACACACACATACAGAGAGAGACACACACACACATACAGAGAGAGACACACACACACATATATACAGAGAGAGAGACAGACAGAGAGAGAGAGACAGACAGAGAGAGAGAGAGAGACATACAGAGAGAGAGAGAGACACACACACACACAGAGACACACACACACAGAGAGAGAGAGACAGACACACAGAGAGAGAGAGAGAGACAGACACACACAGAGAGAGAGAGACAGACACACACAGAGAGAGAGACAGACACACACAGAGAGAGAGACAGACACACACAGAGAGAGAGACAGACACACACACACACACACACAGAGAGACAGACACACACACACACACAGAGAGAGACAGACACACACACACACACAGAGAGAGAGACTCAAAGAACAGAGAGAGAGACACACACACACATGGACAGAGAGAGAGACACACACACACATAGACAGAGAGAGACTCAAAGAACAGAGAGAGAGAGACACACACACATACAGAGACAGACACACACACATACAGAGAGAGAGACACACACACACAGACAGAGAGAGACACACAGAGACACACAGACACAGAGAGAGAGACACAGAGAGAGAGAGACACACAGACACACAGAGAGAGACACACAGAGAGAGACACACAGACACAGAGAGACACAGAGAGAGAGAGAGACACACAGACACACAGAGAGAGACACAGAGAGAGAGAGACACACAGAGAGAGACACACAGAGACACACAGACACAGAGAGAGAGACACAGAGAGAGAGAGACACAGAGAGAGAGAGACACACAGACACACAGAGAGAGACACAGAGAGAGAGAGACACACAGGGAGAGACACACAGGGAGAGACACACAGACACAGAGAGAGAGACACACAGACAGAGACACACAGACAGAGACACACAGACAGAGACACACAGGGAGAGACACACAGGGAGAGACACACAGGGAGAGACACACAGGGAGAGACACACAGACACACAGAGAGAGACACACAGGGAGAGACACACAGACACA
>JBAJNP010007110.1:0-23497 GCA_036877545.1 Yasuhikotakia modesta | reverse complement strand
GGGTCTCACAGGTTTTCAGAGGAAAGAAAGGAAATTATTGGATAACCTGCCCACAGTCTTTCTCTCTAGTGTTCCCTCAAAATCCTCCATCTTTAATGTGCCAACTTCTCAAACCTCATCACCAGAGGGAAGGGCTTCAAGCACAAAACCTCTCTGTACCACAGCTGTGGAGGATTATAAATGGGATATATAAGTAATTTCTGTAAAATCTGCTCCTCTTAGGAATCAGAGACCGGAGTTTCCTCCACATGTTGAAAGGTTATGTGCTATCTGGCGAAAGTTGAAAGCAATTTAGCATAGTGATGAAAATCTGGTGTTCTGAGGGAGTCAAATGTATAACATTGTACACATGGGAATCTATAGAGAGGATGAAAGTTATCATATGCATTAAAGATATTTATTTGTGAAGCAGCAAACTGTTCAGCTGTTACATAAGAGCTTGTTTGACCCTAAATTATGTGAGTTGTGCTTTATGTACATCTTTGTATTTAGCATCACCGCATTACAACTAAGTTTCCACGGGACTATTTTGAGGTAGCCTTGAAAGGCTTTTCCTTCCAACTGTGAGAAAGTTGAAGCAAAAATGTCATGTGATGTTATTCAATACACTGAGACAAATCCTATTAACTTTAACATGACTGGAATTTAAACGTCCATGGATTCATTCTGTTCGTGATTCATACACAAAACGCAATGATTTGTAACAATTAAATGAGATGAAAAGACCACATGCATCAGGCATGTATTACAGGTAAGACTTTGTATATATATCATTGCATAGACATTCCGCACTGTGTATAATGTTAGGAAAAGCATGTGTTTAAACGTGGGTGGCTTGCAATGAACAAGCAGTAACAGGACAGAACTGTGAAGCTCAGGAAACTATTATTCAGTTTCAGCTCTGGCAAAGACAGTTGGCAACTCCCCACACGTCTGTAAATGTGATAGTGGGCCACGTTTGTGACCCTGTTACTAACAGATTGCAATGGATGATCACAGATCCAGACAGTAAAGACACAAAATATGATGATGAATATTATGCGTAATCGTGACGAACCTAACCAAGTTATTAGCTACTGCTAATTAGACTAAAAATGTCTGATTACTTTAACATTAATACTTATGCAGGACAAGAGAAATAATAAACAATAGTCTCTCTATAGAGAAGCAAAACAAGAACGTTTCACCTGATCCACATTCACAAGCATTGGCCATATCGTCAATGTGTAGCTGAAGATTATTAACCAATAACTAGTACTGAAAGTTAACAAAATAGACTTGCCCTAGCAACCGCTATCTGGTAAACAAAACAAGTATGGTATTCATAATTTGTTAGTTCTTTGTTGTTCTATCCAACAGACACATGCGAAATGATTCTGAGACTTTTACAACACATTTGGCTTTAAATCACTTGGTGAAAATAATTCTTTAACAGGCATTAATGCTGTAATTAAAACAAGAAAGCAAGCTGTGATTTCGGTCTGTGATTTAGCTGTGATGTGAAACCTACAGCATTGAAAGTGATTACAGATGTCTCACCCTAGTCTATCCTCTTCTTTCTTTCTTAGGTGAAAGTCTCTCTGGATCACCTGCCATATATGTTTGGCTTCATCATCAGTCAGCCTGGATAGATCCACAGTCTTCCTCTCATCGCTGCTGGGAACCATCTTGATTCTCACCTGATGAAGCTGTTTAACTAAAGTCACAAATAACAGTTCAGCTTTATTTGCTGCATGCTGGCTTCTAGCTAGTTGAAACTAAAAGTTGGATTTTATTATTCACAGCTTGGACTGTTTTTTTAGTACACAGATAATTTGTATTGTTCTTTAAAAAGAACGACAGCATTTGTTCAATGGCGTAAACAAATTAGTGAGTTAGTAGCAGTAATTTAATTTCTCTTTTGGACATTTGACCAGCGATGTTAAAAACCATGTGATTAGCCGAGCATGAGCAGAGTCTTCTGAAAGTGAACTTTTCTCAGTCACATCCCATGACATCATTATCTGACTGATTTTCCATCTTCCTTTCATAACGATATATTACAAAGCTTTAATTATACAATGTTTATTCATAGATATACTCTTTTCAACTGCAAAAGGGCAACACATCAACTTTCCTTCCAGGATAGGTCAAGATATTAAAGCAACAAAGAGCCTTTTCACTTAATGTTACTTAAATTAGTTAATTGTAACTTCTTCATTTAATAAATAAGACATGTTTCAATAAAGGTAACATTTTACAAACAAAGCATGTGAGTGTTTGTTTCATAGTTTAATTCATTTATTGTCAATACATCTAAAACATTATTGGCCTGGTTTACCAAACAATTGTTCTTTAACTTTTATAGATTGTCTGTTTCTGGCCCTTAAAGTCTGTATATAGCAGAAATCTCTGGATGTTATATTTGTTAAGCGGAAAAAAACACTACAGCTTTTCAGACCTGTTATTCCATTACTGCCCAGAACAGGTCGTGACTATATACATATACATACATACATACATATATATACATATAGCAGTTATGCTACGCGTTTACAAAGACACATAATTTTAAGTAACATTGTTAAAACATCTATATAATTGTTTTCTATAAAGTTCACACAAATATATTACGTTCACACAACATCTGACTTTTGGTTTAGCCATTGTGTAGCCTTTAAAATTAATAAGAAATGTAAGAGTATGTATTAAAAAAAGTCTTACCTAAAGTTTGATGTAGCAGCCTGTGGTACTCCAGAGATTATAGCTGGCCAATTTCGGGCAGAAAGTCAAACCGCTGTGTTCATCACATGTCCAATTAACTGTGGGACTGGGAAGGGCCACTCAAACATTTAACCCCCACCTCAGAGCTCTCTTTGAAATATCTGCTTTAACCTTTGTGTTGTCTATAGCAAAAACTGAACATCGGTAGTGTCCACAGATGGTTGTTGTTTTCACATGCTTAAGAATGTCATTGTTTTTAAAAGCAGACATTGCAATCATTGCTTTCCATTTTGCACCGCAATCTGCTCATAACAAACTTACAACATTTAGTTAAGTTACATTTAAAAAGTAATTTTATTATGGTTTTAACTTTTTCCCAGGATTGTGTGAGACTGTTTCCCTCACTGTCATCCGTTTAACCATAGTTAGTTAGTTAGTTAGTTAGTTAGTTAGAAAGTTAGGCTTACTTATACTTGCATGCAGTCATCACTCAGTCCCCATTGAAATTGTATGATTCACCCATTACTGTTGTAACTGATCACAAAATAAGGGTTTATGCCACGACTAATCAATGCTAGTTTGAAATGTTATTGGATTTGAATGACCTTGGGAAGAAAATCCCAAATCTACAAATCCCAAGCAACAATTTAATAACAACTTAGTGTTTTAAATAATAAGGGATATCTTACGTTGTGTGGAGAGCCTGTTTAACTCAAAGAGATACAATATATGGGGGTTGCATGTAGCTCCAGGTAGAAATTGGCTAGTGACCACAGCGCCCCCTGTCGTCAAGACAATAAATCACATCTTGAACTTGTGAAGCAGCTTTATTTAAAATGACGCGAAAAACAATTAACAGCCAATTTCCAGCGAATTTTTACATACTAGAATCGCATTTATTTATTTATGTACTTTATTAAACGTGTCATTGTTTTTTTGAATTATTTTGTCGACAGCCTCGTTTTCATTATAAACATGGCGGCTATTTTAAATGGCACTGGTAGCGTCGACACGTGGAGGTTTAGTTGCAGATGCGAGGTAACATTAAGATTAACTTTCTCTCCCCTGCTTGCCCTCTTGGTTTTAAATGTATCTGCGTTTAAGAAAAAACTTTCACGTAGTATCACGTAAAATAAGCATCACGTTATATCAATAGTGTTTTTGAGTGATGTATCAGGAACTGTCTGTTGTTGCTTATTTGGCAAAGAGAAGTTTATCAAACATATACAAAACATGAGGAAATTACAATATTGCTACAACATCACGTCTGATGTTATGCAGATGTAACTTTACAACCTTGATGCAATGTTTGCATAATCATACTGTAAGCTTCAGCTTTTACCTACAGGTAGTAAATAGGTTAGCAGCTTAACTATTTCTGTGCTGATGTTTGCTAATATATTAAGTATTAGATGACAGAACATAATCTTTTTATATTGTGTTTATATTTTGATGTTTTCCTGGTCACCTAAACCTGGGACTGGGCCGTAGTGTTGCATTTGAATCTTCTGGAAGACTATAATGTAGTAATGCAGTTTCTTGCCTGTTCTGTTCCCGTCCCTGTACCTTTCGTTTCACTCCCTGTTTACTTATAAACATTTCCATTTGAGCTGGAAGTGAGTTTGAATGTGGGAAAGGTTATGCCTAAGAAATGTGATGTTTTCCAAACAAACGCTAGGCAAGGTTTATTAAAATCATGGAAACTCTAAGTCCTAAATACATATGCATATCATGGAAAAAATGAGTGTGGTGTTCAAATACATCAAGTCACATGTTCACGACTCGTGTTCGGCTATTTCGGTGCTTGGTAGTGTTAATTCTTTTAGTATTGCGAATGTTCCATCTCCCCTGTTTTACTACATTTCCAACCATGAATATGTATAATGAGGCATTAGTCATTGTGGCATTGTAGTCATAGTTACTGGGGTTTGAATTTTAAACACCAGCTGTCAGTACAGGACACCCAGTAAGTTTTCAATGGACTTCATTGTTGAGTTCGATTGGTGAGTCAATGAAGCAACAAGGGAGGGTTAAACTGTGGCTGTGGTTGGCACTTGCATCGGGGGATTTGATACATGGTTAGCAGTTAGACTAACCCGAGGGCCAAGAACGTTGGATTTTTTTATGGTTCCGCTACTTTGAAAGAAAAAGCTTTTTTTGTGTGGTTCTTTGCTCATGTGAGATGTAAATGGACAGAAATTTCCTTAAGAAAAGCCAGCAACAAATAGATAAATGGTCTTGTTTTTTTTAAAGATAAGCTACTACTGTGCACAGCATCTTCTGAAAAGAACAACTAACTGGCGTTTAAGAACTGATTGGTCATAAATAGCGCTAGTCACCAGATTGACAAAATGTGTACTTTTAAAGTACCAATATATTGTGTTTATGACAAGTTGTCAAAATACTATTGGTCACAGTTTTGGCTAGCCAGTGCAAATCTGGACACAATATGTGCTCAAGGTTTTTGCTCTCAGCAGTAACGTGTAATCCTGACTCAGTATGCATATTTTCATACCCTAAAGCTCTTTGGATGAACATGTTTGTTTGGTGCCGAAGCGTCTTAAAATGCTGAAGTTAAATTCAAAACAGATATTCCACTAAACTGTCTACACTGAAAAAATGGAAAGGATTATGCGTTTGAAATCTGTTTTGCAGATGCTGTGCACAGCTGTCAGCCATCGCTTTGTAAATCTGTTTCATCTCATTTAAAGCCCCCTCACATATATTAAAGAGAGGGAGAGAGATTTAAACCCAGCAAAAACTCACGACCGGGTGGGAGGGATGTAAACATTGGGTGTTTGTAATTATAGATTTTTGCTTACAGTTCTGTAAGATCAGTTGTTACCAATTGTGTTGATGGACCGCTTGGACCAGGGTTCAGATTTGCAGCCATTTCCAGGTCTCTAGTTTAGACATCTTGGTTCAGCAAGAGTTCTTCTGCTGCTATGAAAACAGAAAAAAAAGTTAATAAGACTTTGGAAGAAGTTCATTGAGCGTGGAATGAGTGTTAAAGACAACTCTCATAATGGCACAAAATGTCCGCTTTTAGAAATGTGTAGATTTATTATTGGACGCATTAATAATCAATATATATGCACAAAAATAGGTTAGAGATTTTGCATTTGAAGTGTAACGATTGCAGTTCTTTTAAGACTGAACTTCTCTAAATTTCTTCACGGAGTAAATTGCAGTTCGTATTGCTCAAACTCAGACTGAGTCCAGCTGGCGCTAATCTGCAATCTGTGGCACCTGGCTTCATGAAAGTGAACTGACTCATGCACTGACATGCGTGTTCAGTTAATGTCTGTGAACAGGTTTTTGCTTTTGGGGACTTTCTGTCATTTGAAAATGTGACGCTTCCACACTGTTGCCTTTGTTTGCTGGTTTACTGTTCCTGTTGCTCTTTCATTTGTATGTCACTTTGGATTAAAGCATCTGCTAAATGCATAATGTAAATGAAAATTGCTGCAAGATAATTTAACATTTAAAGTTGCAGACATCAGTCTTGTTTTGTTAGCGTTTAATGTTTACTGGTGTAGTTGGTTCTCAGCAGGATGAATGTTGGTTAATGTTGTTGTTAAATTGAATGCTGCCTTTGGCAAACAGGCTAAGTGTTTACAAATGTTTGGCTGTGATTTGTAGATGTATTTACCTTTAATGTTTACTGGGTTTAACCGATTCTATTACTTTGGAAGCAGGAGTTTAATTTCATCTGCAACAGAAAAATCAAATAGCTGCTATTAAGAGATTACTATAAACTTGTGTGTTCCAGTTTAGAGTGAGTTTAAGTTTGTTGCTTACAGTTTTTAAGGTGGGTCACTTGGTCGTATTGTCATTTTTATAAATGTGCATGTTTTGTTTGTAAGGATCTCATCAGGAGTAAATCTGTCTTGGATTAATGGTGCAATAATTTTACATTATTGGTGTGCTGGAAAAAAGCTTATAAGCAAATAAAGGTTTGGCTTCGGTCTCCCACCAGATGCAGATAGTTTTTATTTTGTTTTTTTTATTTTGTTTCTGGTATGTTCTGAAACCTGATGAGCTCTTGAAAGAGAACGTTCCATTAAAATGATAACTATAAATGTGTATTAAAATATAACGGTATGAGAGGATATTAACAGAAAATAAAGATGTTTGTTTTATAAAATTAAAGTTGCAGAGAAAAGAACTGACAGACTGGGAGCTAAAAGAGTAGCATTGTTTGAGTAGTCATTTGATGAGTACTTTCGGCAAGTCCTTTACCAAAACTATGCGCACATAAACAAGCTGAATAAATCTCACAGGATGTCAGGGCCATTGCAACACACTGAGTGGGGATGAGACGAGTTTGGGCTTGGCTTGCATCGTTTCCCTAGTCTTTCCTGTCCACTCTCTCCTGTACTTTTTAATGAAAGTGGGAAATAAAGCTTTAAAACACTGGGAGTCACAGCATAAATTAATCATATTTTCAGACATGTGATTTAGTTGCTCCATGACTGTGCAGAGGAAACTCTGATCAAGTACAGACCTTCACAATATCTCTACAGTTACCCATGGAAACTCTTGGACATCAGACCACTTTCACAATAACAGATAAATAGAGAATTAAACCCACCATTAAAGTTAAAGTTTTTAAGCATAAGTGCATCGATATTTCCAGTGCTTGGATCAGAACCTTAAAAAAACCTAACCAATGTTGCTTTAACTTTCAATGCCATTTTGGTGGTTTCAGTACTGTCCAAAACAAACTTTAAGATTACTTTTATTTTAAGCTGCAAGGGCCTCCGAAACTGATTTATAATGCAGGCTGAAGTACAGTAAACTTCTTTGTTTTAATTATTGGCTGATCAAATCTTTGGTAATCGCTCACTTTAAAGTCTACAAATGCACAAAGCAATGCTCAGATCTGAGTACAGAAGAGTTATTAAATGTTAAAAAAATACAGTGTTGAGTCATGCAGATTTACAACAGGGAAAATTTACTGTTACCAGAGCAGGAGGGCATTGAGATGTACAGGATACGTTCTGTTCTATAGGAAATGTACAGAGACATGTTTAAATGTATGGACCAGTAGTATTTCAGAGTAACACATGTGAACACTTCCAGAAGTTTGGACCCTATATGGCAACAGAGACAGACAGGCTGGAGTTTTATATGCGTGCACTACTGTTTAAATCTTGCTGACACATGTTAGCGTGTCGTAAATGTATGTTCATGTTAACTGCTTTCTTCCCCCTGTGACATGCTTATACAAATGTGAAACCTACACTATCCACAGGAACTGCTGGCATTACTGAATCTAACAAATGAGAAATTAGTGTGTGTACTCCAGGGTTCTTACAGTGTAAATGCAATCTTGGGCTGAATTAGGTGTCATCTGGGCCTAATTAGATGTGCATTCTACTATTACATTTCAGATTAAGCGACAGAAGGAGCCTGATCCCTCAGGACTGACCATCCATCGAGCTTTGGTCCACTTTTTAGTAACATTTTAGTGGTGACATCATCTAGGGAACAACTAGCATGTTTGTGAACTTGAGTTTTATGGCTTTCACATGTGATCATTAACAGCTCTTGGCCTGCATTGTTTAAACTCCCTTTTAAGTGATACATTTTCTCAAGTAATTAAACTGATTTATTTTGCGCTTTGAGTCTTTGAGTGACAGTACAATGACTTCAATTTTTTCCTTCTGCTTGCATCTCCTAAAATCAGAAACATGCACCAATCCTGAAACCAAGAAAACCCCAAAAGTGAGTTACCCTGCATGTACAGGACGGCTCTGAATAGAAGTTTTCTTTCACAGAGAAAAATAGTCATATGTTTGTGATGTTTCCTTCAGGAGGTAGCCAAGGATACAAGGGGCGTGAGGAGAGGAGCTAGCCCTGGTTGTTACATCACCTTCCTCATAAGGACCAGTCATACCAAATACGGCTTTGGGTCTGTTTCTCATTTATGATTCCCTTTTTTTCCTCTTGTGCTTTTCCTTCTCTCTTCCCCTGCAAAGGAAAGTGGGAGGCGTGGAAAGTTTTGGGTGGCTTTTCTCCAGGATTCTCTGGGTTGTGTGTTCTGTCCCAGACTGGAGTGAGTGGCACTGCTCCTCTGGAGAACTCAGAGTAAACTGCACAGACGAGTGTTTCCTGCAACCAAAACTTATCTGCATCATCTCTGCCTGACCCAGCCAGCACCGTTCACCAGAGGGGAATACCAAGAGGATAATGACCTAAGGGTCGTCCTTTTTGCAGATACTTGAGATCCTGTAGAACAACTGTGGAATACAGCGTCTGAATTCTGTATTTCAGAGGTGAGTGTTTCTTTTATATTTGGCTTGTGCACAGACATATTAGTTAAAAGAGTTTGTTGCATGGGTGCAATGATGCCGGTTTGTTGTGGTTTAATTCATGTGTTCCAAAAAATTCATTTTTCTAAAGCCTGTTCTGGACACACCCTTTTCCCCCATAAGGCTTGTTTTGTTTGTTCATTTTTTTGCACATAACGTTGTAATTAAAGTTTCATTGTAAAGACTTCTCTGGGTATAGTAAATTCCAAAGGTTTGGCAAAAAGAATGAGTTTATTTGCAGCACGAAGGCTTTGCAGAAAGAGCAGTGGGCTAAGATTAAGTGAGGAACATAAGTAGAGGTCAAATTTGTACTGTGTGAGGAACTTGGGGAAAAAAACCTTATTTAGATGGTTATTGTGTGTAATCAAGCGTTGTTGAGGAGCTACAAGCATTAATGTTTTAGTTGGTTAAGGATGTAAAATGCTTCTTGAGATGTTCCTGAGAGATTTTAAGATTGTCATCGCCTTGACAGTCTTGCTTGGTAGTTCCTCAGCTTTTGGTTTTAAGATTTTGTTTAAACAGAAGCAAAACCAGTCAGGAACTTTTCTACCACCAAAGACTATGTTGAAAAGTCACACCTTCTGCTCGGCGCTGTAAAGAGAGGGTGATGTGAAACACTTTTTCCACAGTCACTGCCAGATGGACAGAATGCTGGGAGAGTTCGAGCTCAGACATTAAACTTAAGCGGAGCAGAACCAGATGCGGGCCTTAGAACCAGACCCCTAGATCCATCACAGTTCCTTCTACTGTACATGTATGCATACAATTTGAGCAGCAGTAGAACAATCACTGTATTTGTGCACTGTGAGATGATCATGACTCCAGTCATGTAGAGCTTTGGAGGAGTTTAGTTGTGTTCTGACAGAGCCTATTCATGATTCCTTCCATTTCTAAGCCCTTTCAGCGCTGGTTTCTCCCGACTCGTTTGACCTTCAGTTCTAGTCATTTGCCAGCACAATAAACGGTCTCACTGGACCTCGGATTTCCCCTGCTGAGGCAGCTTTCAAAAAGACAGACAGGGAGAAGCAATTTCTGCTCTTAGACCACTAGAAGGCAATGTTGAGACATCTTGTTGTAGAAGAAAAATTGGTTTTGATTCTAACATAAGTTTATTTTAAATCTTATTAGTATTCCTTAAAAGTCCATATTTTGGAAGCATTTAATGAATGATGTAGCAAAGCAGGAAAATCGTGTTAGGAATGTTTTTTACATGGGTTTGCTAATGGTTTTATGTTATTCTAATTCATATTGCTAGTGATTAATTGTCTGCCATTCATTTCTTGCTTTCTTTCGCTTTACTATTTTTATTGCGTAAATTGATTTTTGTTGTTGTTTGGCTTAAAAATTATTGTCTGCATGATTTTGCTTGATTAGACAATGTCCATATAAACGTTTGTTATCTGAGAATGGAGTGAGATTTTGAATCCATATAACTGTTGGTTATTTGTACCATGTCCAATGAAGAGCATAAAGTTTAATATTTAATATTCAAACTTGATCTAACATTGAAATAACTGAAATTGTGAATGCCCCTTATTTTCATGTTATCATTAAACCAAGTCAAGTCTTGCTTTCCTGTTTTTTTTTAATTATTGAAATTGAGGAATATGGTTATGTCAGTAAAACAGGTTGTAAATGGCATTTCATATTTATTTTGATTTTAGAATTAGCTGATTAATAAGTGGTTCTTATTTGAACTAAAAAGCTAAAAGTTAAATCAGTTTTATTCAGTTATTTTTTCCTATTAAAATGAGTATAAAGGCATGGTTAGTTGGATACTGGTTGAAATGTATCCACAATGTTTGATTCCAGCCAAAAAGTAAGTGGTTCTCTTGGCAGAAACCAGGCTGCTGGAGACTCTGGCCACTTTATTTAACCATAATTACAAAAATACAGTACACACAATAAAATGTACCCATGCAAAATTGTCTCTAAAGCTCCAGGTTTCATAACATTCACGTGTATGGTATTATGGCAACTTACCATCAAACTAATTTAGAGAGTAATCTGTACTGTGACTCAGGGTTTCCCAGTCTATCAACTCTCCTGTAATCGAAAGAGTATTTTCCTAGTGCTTTGCTATAACTTTGTACTAATCAGTTTTACAATAGAACCATTAACTTGGACCCTAATTAAGTTAGGGTCTTGAAACCATTGGAACCATTAATTATGTTTCATGTCCAGTGCTCTGCTGTTTTTCCTGAGTGTGGACACAGTGGTTTTAATGGCAAGTGAGAGTGGTTAATGTGGGAACAGATCCTTTTGAACATCTGAAATCTAACAGCTGTGTGGGTTTGGCCCATGGGGTGGAAACAGGTCAGAAATCTCAATGCACTGCCAAAACTGTCAAAAAAATGAGCGTTAACAGTCCTGTGGCCTTCAGAAAATGTTTATGCTGTGTTTGAAATTTGATGAAAACAAAGAATATTGATTATTTGATAATCTGTAGCTAATTTAATTTTAGTCACAAGTTGTCAAGATGTGAGAAGAACATTTATACATTACCGGTATAGGGGAAAGGGGCTGTCTGATATAAATAAAGGCTTTGTGTTTTCTGTAGCAAAGCTATAGGAGGTTAACAAAGCTCCAGAGGTGTACAGACCCTACAAAACTTTTAAAGCACTTTTGTGTTTTATTCTCAGCTTTCCATTCCGACGTGGACGATGTGGAGGCAGCGGTTGGCGCTGTACACCCTTTTGGGTGTAATGGTCTTCGGCCTCTTCCCAAAACTTAAAGCTCAAGAACGTAAGTCTTATTTATGCACTTTTTTTCTTCTATCTTTGGGAGTTAAACATCCTATTACAGGTTCCAAAGTTAGGTTTGTTTTACAGTATTGCGCACAACGCAACTGGCACATGGAATGAATCAAAAAGAGCGCTGTTGTTTAACATGCAGTTATTTTTTTACGTGGTTGCATAATATGAAGCAACACAAGGATCTGAGTGAGTTTAAAATAGCTTTGTTACATCAGTGCTGGTTAAGTTTGTGTTTGGTGTGAGATGTCATGTTCAAGAATGTGATGGTGAGGAGAAACAGAGTTTGTTAAAAAAAAAAAAGGGATTGGCGAGCTGATAAATTAGACACAGCTGGTTTCTGATTTAAATATTGTGAAGCCTTTCAGAGGCAATTGGAATATATTTGGTGTGATTTCAAAGGCGCTCCAAACTGCTAACAATGAAAAACATTCAACTGATAACTGAATTTTTTGTTTACACCGTTAATCCCAATGGAACCCCAGAGCTACTGTCAACATCTGGAACACCCACAGCCATTTAATATTGTCCAAGGGTAATTAATGCAAAACTGCCCTAGAAATAACCAAATTAACCACACTGTTAACAACACTGGTTTTTATCACAAAATCACATTTACTGCATGTTGTGACACCCCTCTGTTGTTAGTACCTGTTGTTCAAACAGACACATAGAATTAAAGTGTAACACAAGATGACAACCAAGCATTTATTCAGCTGTCTTTCTGTCTTCCCATGATTCATTCACTCATCCATCTTCTAATTCCTCCACTACATTTTGAACAACTAAGATAAGATTCTTTAAATCAGAATGACAGGTTGTCACTGATTTGTCTTCAAGACTTCAAGAGAGATCATCAACAACCGTTGATGATGGCTAACCACTCAACACAGCTTGCGTCTTAAAAGCTCAGTGTCTGATTCGTACATGTTTGTGTTCCAAGTGTCTTCACTGTGTAACCATACAAGAACAAAACGTTCCACCAGAATCAATACAGTGATGAACCTGTTTGTTCTCATCTTTGAAATATGCACAAAAACATTAAGAATCGATATATGATAAATGGCAGAACAAACCAACTTTTATCGACATTTATTCTGAATGTTATAGGTGCAAAGATGAGACAAAAGAGTCATAACTGGTGCTGTTACCACTGAATACTGTAACATGAGTCTGCATGGTCTGTCTGAACACAAGAAGATGTTCCTGTGTAGGTCAGTTGGTAGAGCATTGCGATAGAAGCGCAAATGTTGTGGGTTCGATTCCCAGGGATATACTAGTAAAAAAATATATAACTATATATAACTCGCTTTGGATAAAAGCGTCTGCATAAAATATAAATGTAAGATTACATCTGTATTTGTACCGATAAATAACTACACACATAACTTTATTACACAATCACATTACAACAAATCATTTCAGCTAGTAAAAAAGATGAAGAACATTGAGAGACATCTTCCTTGGTTCAGCAGACATGTAGTATGTTGTGTTTGTGTTGTGTTGTGTTTTAATGATGGATTGTAATTATCCATGACCATGTTTTATGCTTGCACCCTTCCCCTCTCTCCCTCCCTCTTTACCTGTTTTAACCCACACGTTTTGCATTATGTTTTGTTTGTCTCTCTATCCTATCTCCACTTCTCCTCCCAAAGCCCCCGGGCCAGTCGACCTTGTGCTCTTAATTGACGGATCAGAGAACATTGGAGCTGACAACTTCCCCCTCGTCCGTGATTTGGCTGTCCAAGTGGTTGAGGGACTTGCCGTGGGCAATGACGCAATTCGTGTAGCCGTTGTGCTTTATGCTGCAGACCCTGAGATTCAGTTCTATCTCAATAGCCATGACAACAAAGAGAACGTCCTCAGTGCTATCCGGGGACTTCAGTACCCTGGTGGCTATGAGGCAAATCTTGGGGCAGCCCTGGAAGAGGTGACAGACAGTCTGTTGGGTCAAGATGCAGGGGGAAGGGCAGAGGAAGGGGTACCCCAGACACTGGTGGTGATAAGTGCTGGGGAGTCCGATGATGATATCAGTCAGGGCGAGAGGGCCCTCAAGCAAGCCAGTGTGTACACCTTTGGCATTGCTGTGGGTGATTTTGATACTGACCAATTGGAAGCAATCGCTACAGACAAAAACTTTGTTCTATCCACGCCTGATGTCACAACAGTGGCAGACTTGAGTGGCCAGATGCTTCAGTACGTTAATGGGGTCGCAGAGCGCAGGATTGTGATTGAAACGGAATTCATAGAAGGTATGTAATGATCAAATGTGGTGAATTCCGTAGAAAAACCAAACAGCACGAACCGATAACAGTACAATAGTACCATGAACATGGATATTTTTATAAAAATAAGAAGTTTATATTAATTCAAGTTGGAAAAGGTTAGCTTTTCTTAAAACACAAGTTTTTTTCCTCATTTTTTTGTTTTTTTTTCTGTTTTTGTGGAACATTTGTGTCCATACGTACAATAATTAGTTATTGTACATATATATAATTAATTCATTTTTCATCGTAATTCTGTTCAGTATGTTGTTTAATATGACAAAATGATTCCGATTTAGTTAATACACACCTAACATGACCTAACACTAAACAATGTATTTTTACAGAATTAATCCTTTCAATCTTTGGTCATTTTAGTTAATGTAAACACAATTGTTTATTATTTGTTCATGTTAGTTGATTATGCGTTAACCAACATCAACAAATATTGAACCTTTTGAGCCTAATATTAATATTATAATATGTTGACTAAGAATAATGTGTTGTTTAACTCTTGCTGAATATTAGTCCTTGTTGACTTGGGTTATTAACTAATGTTTAAAACTGAACAGTTTTATAACCTGATTTTAATTTCTTGCAGAAATAATAAGCTGAATTTTACTGTTTTTTTTTTCGTTTAGCTTTGGATGTTTCAAGGAGGGATATTGTTTTCCTCATTGACAGCAGCATGGGCGCCACCATTATCAATGCAGTGCGAGAATTTATTAAAAGGTTCATCGACACCATGCCAATTGGCCCTGATCAGGTGCAGGTTGGAGTAGCCATGTTCTCGACAACCCCGAAAATGGAGATCAACCT
This sequence comes from Yasuhikotakia modesta, assembly GCA_036877545.1. NCBI lineage: Eukaryota > Metazoa > Chordata > Actinopteri > Cypriniformes > Botiidae > Yasuhikotakia > Yasuhikotakia modesta. The sequence goes on along the minus strand of JBAJNP010007110.1, from coordinate 8,641 downwards.
CAACTCATTCAATTCAAAAGAATCCCTGCTCTCTGCTCTTGCCAGAATAAAACCCAAACCCTCAGCTGATGTCAACATTGGTGCGGCCCTGAATTTTGTACAGACCGACATGCTCAGACCCGAGAGCGGGAGCCGGATTCAACAAGGAGTTCCACAGCTTGTGTTGCTACTGACCAGTAAGAAGTCTAAAGACGATGTCCAGCAGTCAGCTGACACACTTCGTCAGATGGGTGTCCTAACTTTGGCTGCAGGCTCCAGGAATGCTGATGAGGCTGAGCTCAAGCAAATAGCTTTTGATGAAAGTCTGGCTTTTACGCTCAGAGACTTCAGGACATTGTTACGCAATCCTAAAGAAATCATCTCCCCTCTTTCTACATTATCTGGGGTGTCAGAGACTCCAACAGAAACAGGTAAAACTTAGAGTTCTAAAAACCTTCTAGTTTGTGCACAGTATTTTTGTGCATTGTGAAGTGTGTAGATTTGATATGTTCATAATGTTATAAATCTTACAGATGTGGAGGTTACTACAGTCCAGACCCAAAAAGTTGTGAGAGACATTCTCTTCTTAGTGGATGGATCCAGCTATGTTGGAAATGCCAATGAACAGTATGTGCGTGACTTCATCTCTGGAGTGGTGAACAACCTAGATGTACGACCTGAGAGAGTACGCATCGCCCTGATGCAGTTTGCTGAGGGACAGCGTACCGAGTTTTATTTTAACACTCACAACACCAAACAGGATGTGCTCTCTAGCATTGCTCAACTACGTCTGATGGGAGGACGTGCATTGAACACCGGTGCCGCCCTTAATTATGCCCTAGCCAACCACTTTCTGGCTTCAGCTGGGTCTCGTAGAAGACAAGGGGTCCAGCAGGTGCTGGTGCTGATAACAGGAGGTCCTTCTCAAGATGAGGTCAAGAAAGTGGCAGACCGTGTGGCTGTATCTGGTGTTTTGACTTTCACTGTTGGAGCTGGCCAAGTGGATGAGAACTTCCTGAAAACAGTTGCGTTTGTAGAAAATTTGGCATACTACAGAAGAAATTTTGCTGACTTGGCATATGTTGTTGATGAGATCAAGACACCTCTAGTCACTGTTGTTGGGGAGACTGACACAATATCGCCAGGATTAGGTAAGCTAAAGTTCTTCTAACTGCACATTGCCTTTAGTTAACTATAGTAATCACAGAACCAAAAAGTTGTTTTTGATCACACTGCTTTGCACCCTGTGACTAATTATTATTCATGCTATGTCCTAATTTTGCAAAATTCTTTGTTGTAATTTTTCATTTTTTTCACCATTTCAGACATTGAACCTGTCCCCACTGGTACTGAAAGAGATGTTGCATTCCTAATTGATGGGTCTGATGATGTCAGAGCAGACTTTCCTTATATCCGTGACTTCATTTCCAAAGTCATTGAGCCTCTTGATGTAGGCGCAGAAAAAGTACGAATTGCTGTCGTCCAACATAGTGAGAGACCAAGTCCTAATTTCTACCTGAACACTTATTCAACCAAAGATGAAGTGCAAAGGGCTATAAATGGACTTACTCTGGCTGGTGGCAGAAGTTTGAATACTGGTGCTGCCCTAACCTTCATGAAAAACACCATCTTATCACCAGCATATGGCAGTAGAGCTGCCCAGAATGTCCCCCAGTTTTTGATTGTTCTCACTGGCGGGAGATCAAGAGACAGTGTCAAGGAACCTGCAGGTGCCCTAAAGACTGAGGGAGTTGTACCTTTTGGTGTTGGCGTGAGAAATGCAGATCCTAAACAGATTGAGGCCATTTCACACAATCCATCATTTGCTTTCAATGTGAAGGAGTTCAGCGAGCTCGACACAGTTCAGGAAAAGCTGAAAACCTATGTGAGTCTTCCAAAGGCAGAACTGGAGGTCATCCTAGAGAATGGTAAGAATGTTTAGCTCTTCATTTGGCTTTGATTGATGTGGTTGCGTAGCAGCATATGATGGTTCTTATTTCAGCGGCTGTGCTACTTTCTGTTTCTAAACATTTCTCATTGATGTACTGTGTCTTAGTTGATGCCAAAGACATAGCAAAAGATGTTGTGTTCTTATTGGATGGGTCTGATGGTACTAGAAGTGGATTCCATACAATGTGCGATTTTGTCCAAAGAGTTGTTGAGAAACTTGATGTGGAGGAGAACAAATACAGAGTATCTGTGGTTCAGTACAGTGATAATCCGAAGGTTGAGTTTTATCTGAAAACACACTCAACAAAAACGGAGGTTCTAAATGCCATAAACTTACTGAAACACAAAGGTGGAAGAGATGCTAATACTGGGGCAGCCCTCCAGTTTGTAAGGCACCAAGTTTTCACTTCCTCTTCTGGGAGTAGACGACTTCACGGTATTCCTCAAATACTAATATTGTTGAGTAGCAGACCTTCTAGTGATGAAGTAATAGAACCTGCCATGTCCCTAAGAGATCTTGAAATAGTGACAATAAGCATTGGTGTGGAAAATGCAGCTTCAGATGAGCTGAAATCCATTTCATTCCAATCCCAGTTCGCATATATCGATAGATTCGATGACCTGGCTTTAATTGAGCCACACCTAGTTTCAGCTGTTAAATACTCCAAAGAGTTTGGTGAAATTACAAAGAAAAGAGTTCCAGAATCATCTGGTAAGATCTTTCACTATAAGCAATCCAATTTTAAAAGCAGTTATTTCTGTTTAAGTTCAGGTATTTTATTGTTGATTAAGGGAGATGACAGCCTATCAATGTCATATGTTTCATTGAATAGACTGATTTTAAATTATTTTTTCTTTCTCTGTTCTTGCATCTCTTCCATGTCTTTTAGTTGACATCTTTTTGGACATAAAAGATGTTCATTCCATGGAAGTTTTTGAACTACATTGCACTTGCAAGTGTTTTCATTATTCAGCACTATTCACATTCGGACCCACAAAATAATATTTGAAGGGTCAATGTCACTGATATCCTTTGCCTTGCTTTCACATTTCTTTTCACTTTGAGACTTGTTCTAGCACTTGTACACACTGAAAGTCTTTACAATTCAATTTTTACATTGAATGAGAAAGATATATTCCAATATACTTTTTTCTTTTCTTGGAAACTTGCTTGATACAGGAATTAACAAGCGGGATATAGTTTTTCTCCTTGACGGCTCTGATGACTCCAGAAATGGACTTCTTGTCATCCGTGAGTTTATTCGGCGGATGGCAGAGAATCTTGACATTGACCAGGACATTGTTCGAGTTGCTGTTATACAGTACAGCGAAGATGCATTGCCCCATTTCCTACTTAATTCCTACAGTAGTAAGAAGGCTGTTATTTATGCCATTAATGGCCTCACAGCAAAAGGTGGACAAACACTAAATACCGGGGCAGCACTACAGTATGTCAGGGACCACGTTTTTACCGCTGCCTCTGGAAGTAGACGTCAGCTAGGAGTCCCCCAGCTGTTGATTGTCATGACTGGAAGAAAGTCCAGTGATGATGTGGCAGGTCCTGCTGAGGAACTCAAAGATTTTGGAGTTATGTCCATTGCCATTGGAATAAAGGAAGCTGTAGAAGCTGAGCTCCGAAACATAGCATTTTCACGTAGATTTCTTTTTAACCTTCCAGTCTATGGTGAACTTTTACTTATACAGCCTGATATTCTATCCTTTATCAAATCCAAAATGGAAATAGAACCCCCTACCATCATTGGTAAGAATAACCAATTGCTTGGCATTTTCCTTCAAATTCAGACTTCCAGACTTCCTCTTTTGACCTTTCTTTGATACTTTCTTGCATAACTATGAGGCCATTTTGATTCAGCTTTCTTTTTTTGGTAAAGTCTGACAATGAATGGCCTTTGACACTAAACATTTACTTGTGCTGTTCATCTTTTGCTGATTCAGAGAACTTCCATGATCAACACAGGTCCCCTTAACCATGGAAGAGTCTCTGTGCTTGTGGAGATTCATCTTCAGCTTAAGCTCTTGTTTGAGCCAATGATTTCCCAATCATTGTTGGTATTTTTTTCAATTGAAATCTTCTTGTTCTTTGCTTTTCCTGTTCTAGTTGCTTGATTGATCTTAGTCTTTGGAAATTTTAGTCGTTCCTTCATTATTCAAACATTATCAGTATATTTTTGAAGGCAGAAAGGAAGCATGTGTGTGTACTGTATGTTACGTTTGTCCATAAATTCTTTGTTCTGATTAAATTTTATTGTTGAGGACATAGGAAATAGATTAGTAAGGAATGTTACTGCATGCACTATTGTTTAGTGTGTTGATATTTTGTATTTTGCACAAAACTGTAGATACTTTTACTAAAGTCCTTTAATTTTCATCCCAGTGGAATTAGATGCAGCACAAAGAGACATTGTCTTTCTTCTGGATGGATCAGACGACGTTAGGGATGTGTTTAAACATATGCGTGAATTTGTTAAAAGAGTGGTGGACAAACTTAATTTTGGACCCAGCGGGGACAGAGTGTCTGTGGTCCAGTACAGCAAAGAGCCACGTGTCCATTTTTACCTGAACACGTATTCCACAAAACCAGAAGTTCTCAATTCAGTCGAGAGCCTGCGACACGAGGGAGGAAGTCCCCTTAACACAGGGGGGGCTCTTAGGTATGTAAAAAACAGCATATTTGTTACCTCCTCTGGGAGCAGACTGCTGGAGGGGGTTCCTCAGATTCTTGTTCTTGTGACTGGAGGGAGATCCCTGGATGATGTTAGAGCACCTGCTGCTGCTCTCAAGCAGGAACATATTGTCCCATTCAGCATTGGCTCTCAAAATTCAGACGTTATTCAGCTGCAGACAATCTCGCATACTCCTGGTCATACCCTTACTGTCCCTGAATTTGATGACCTTCAAACCATTGAGCAGAAACTTATATCATATGTAAAGAGAGTTCCTCGTCAGCCCAGGAGGCATCAACCAACTACATTAGGTAAGAATGAATATTTCTATTTGTATTTTTATTGTTGTTTATAAATTTTAGCTGTTGGGTGTTCAGTATGTCTTGGGGTTTCCCATCTGTAAATATATTGTATGGGGTAACCTGAAATGGGTTGATTTCAGAGGTGTGTAGACCAATGACATAACCATTTGTGTGTTTATACTGTTTGTTGCAACAGATACTGGAAAAAGAGATATTGTGTTTTTAATTGATGGATCTGATGACACAAGGAGAAGTTTCAAAGGAGTGCAAAACTTTGTTCAGAGCCTGGTTCAGCAGCTCAATGTTGCATCAGATAAGGACCGTGTTTCAGTGGCCCAGTATAGTGATGACACCGCTGTTGATTTCCAGTTAAATACACATTCATCCTTAGGTGATGTTTTAAATCATGTGAAACGTCTGATTCAAAAAGGAGGAAGGATGCGGAACACAGGGGCAGCTTTACAGTATGTTAAGGACAACCTATTTACTGCTGCTGCAGGAAGTAGACTTGTGGAGGGTGTGCCACAGGTTCTAATTCTGCTGAGTTCTGGAAGGTCTAATGATGATATTCGTGGTCCAGTTAAAGTATTGAGAGACATTGGTGTCATTTCATTCAGTATTGGTACAGCAAATGCTGATACACTTGAGTTACAAACAATTTCCCATCAACCAAATTACTTTTTTGTTTCTGATTTTAAGAATGTTCTTGAAGTGCAGGACAGTATTTTACCATTAATACAAGGGGTGTCTTACCAGCAGCTGCCAACATTAACTCCTCGGGTCTCCGGTAAGAAAAAATACCTAAATTTCACACAGTATGTGTGCATGTCAGTGGCTGACAGGAGTTAAATATTACAGAGTAGCATAAACAATAGCATTTATACCTTCTTGCATACCTTGTTTTGAACATTTAGGTATGGTTTGATGTTTCTGAATGTGCTCATAACAAGTAACTCCTCCATCATGGTAAATCTTGTCATAATATTTCTCTGTTGCAGAATCTGTTAAAAGGGATCTTGCATTTCTTATTGATGGATCTGATGATTCTAGAAATGGTTTTGAGGCAATTCGCAATTTTATGCAAACAGTTGTTGAGAGCCTAAATGTGGAGGAAGATCTTGATAGGGTAGCTGTTGTTCAGTACAGCCGGGACCCTACAGCTAATTTTTACCTCAGCTCTTACTCAACTAAAAAAGAAGTACTGAATTCAATACGTTCCATGAGGCACAAAAGTGGAAGGCCACAGAACACTGGGGCTGCTTTGCTCTTTATTAAAGAAAATATATTTACACCATCATCTGGAGGCAGAAATCAAGAGGGCGTAGCTCAGATTTTGTACCTATTTAGTGGCGGTAGATCCAGTGATGATGTGAGAACCATTTCGCAAAATTTAAGAGAAAGCAACATTAAAGTCTTTACCATTGGCACAAGAAATGCTGACACACTTGAATTGCAGACAATGTCCTCTACACCAGCCCATGCCTTCTCTGTTCCTGACTTTACCTCCATTGACAGCATTTTCCAAAAAGTTGCTTCTGTTATGACAAGTGGTTATGAAATTCCTGAGCAGTTTCCAACACCTGAGGGTAAGAACTTTTATCTGTCTTGCTACTTTTTAATACTTTCTATATGTTTTTGTTAGGTTATGACTTTGTTACCCCAACATTAGTTGTCTTTTGATATTTATAGCTGATCCACAGTTTTAAACTACTGTATTGTCTTTATGCATGTTTCCTTGCTCATGTTCCTATGTCCTTTTATTTATTTTAGTTCAGACTTCGAGTGCAGAAAGAAATATTGTGTTCCTAATAGATGGATCTGATGATGCTAGTCACAGATTCAAAGCTATACGAGATTTTGTGGCCAGTTTGGTGGAGACATTTGATGTTGCTGAGGGAAGAGATCAAGTTGCTGTTGTTCAGTTCAGTAATACTGCAGAATTAAGCTTCAATCTTGGTACATATTCATCCACTGTTGAGGTGGCAGAAGCTATACAAAACCTCAAACCGAAAGGAGGAAGGCCACAATATATTGGCCAGGCACTACAATTTGTTAGGGACAATGTTTTTTCCCCAAGAAATAAAGATGGTGTTAGTCAAAATCTTGTGCTTGTGGCTGGTGGCAGATCAAGGGACTCTCCTCGTGGTCCTGCTAATGCACTCAAGAGTATGGGGGTAGCCATTTTTGCCATTGGGTCAAGGCTGACAGATCCCATTGAAATTGAGGCCATTTCTTCAAAGCCTGACTATACTTTTGTGGTTCCTGATTTTTCTGATTTAGAAAATAACCGCCAAAATCTGCTAACAAAGCTTACAGAAGTGAGACACAAAGAAGACACTGAAGTTGGTGGTAAGAATTAAGATGATTATCTCAATTGATATGAGTTTTTTTTTATGAATTACATTGAGATTTATATATCTGATGCTTTTGTTTAATGTTGTTGTTCTAAAGAGGTTATGGCACTAATTATTCTAGAAAGAAAATTGTTAGTTGAGATGCTATGAATTAGCCCCCTAGTTTAAAAACATCTCTAATCCTAAAATTATTGCAATTCCATGCACAGGATTGAAAAGGGATATTGCCTTTCTTGTTGATGGTTCTGACAATACAAGAAGAGGATTTCAAGAAATACGTGATTTTCTATACAACATTATCACAAATCTCAATGTGGGAATTGATAAGGACAGGATATCAGTAATTCAGTACAGCAATGTAGCTGTGACAAATTTTTATCTGAACTCCTTTATAAGAAAAGAAGACGTATTGAATGCTGTTAAGGTACTAAGCCATAAGGGTGGGAGGCCTCTTAACACAGGTGCTGCCCTTCGATATGTAAAGGAAAATATCTTTACAAGTTCCTCAGGAAGCAGGCACAAAGAACGCATCCCTCAGATATTAATACTGCTAACTAATGGAAAATCAAAGGACAACATTTCTGAGGCAACTGCTTCTCTCAGAGAACATGGTGTACTAATATTTGGAATAGGAGCAAAAAATTCAGACTCTGAAGAATTGCATAGAATATCATATGAAAATAATGTGCTCTCATTTGCTGAGTTCAGTGAATTGCCAAGCATCCAAGCCCAGTTATTGGAAGCAATGAAACTAAATGCTGGTGACAGCAAAAAAGAATTTATAGGTGAGTATAATACCTAAATAATAAGTTTAGTATTTGTATTTCGAAATGTTGTAGAGGATGCTATTTATCACTTTTAAATGTTTGTTTCTTAGCTGAGAGTAAAACACAAAAAAGGGATGTAGTGTTTCTGCTAGATGGTTCAGATGCCACTAGAAACTCTTTCACTTCAATGTGTGAGTTTGTTGAAAGGATGGTGGAGCGATTAAATGTGTCTGATAGGAGAGACCGTGTGTCCGTGGTCCAGTACAGCAGAGACCCAGAGGCCCATTTCTATCTTAACACTTACACCACCAAGGAGGACGTTATTGACGCTTTAAGAGGTCTGAGGCACAAAGGAGGGAGACCCCTCAACACGGGGGCAGCTTTGCAGTACGTGAGGGACAATGTCTTCACCACATCCTCTGGAAGCAGGCGTGTAGAGGGTGTGCCTCAATTGCTGATTCTGCTGAGTGGTGGAAGGTCATTTGATGTTGTTGAGATACCGGCCTCGTCCCTGAAGGAGCTTGGGGTATTGATCTTTGGCATAGGGTCAAGGAGCTCTGACAGCAGAGAACTGCAGAGGGTCTCTCATGACCCTAGTTACGCAC
>JBAJNP010007109.1:0-23500 GCA_036877545.1 Yasuhikotakia modesta | reverse complement strand
TATTGTTTCATAATTAGAATAATTAAATTGCAATGTATCTAGTAAGCTTATTTTAGATTTAATAACCATACCCAAAGCAACTGCTAATGATGTCAGAATTTATTCATCTATAGAGAGATTATTTAATTAGGAATTAAGGTATTCAAAAAATTGTTAACATTGTGTCTAATAAACAATAATTGCCCTGTTTGTCTGAGCATCCCAACCACCAACACTGACTCGACCAATGCTGTGTTTAGATAGGACTATCTGAGCATGTTACTATGGTTCTGAATTATATAAGCAGGTAATGTGTTTAATCTGGATATTGTCATGTAAAATACCCACAATTCCTTTGCATGACATAGTGGAGCTACAGCTGCACATGCATTCATTACACTATATCTAAACACTCATTCATAAAAAACCTTTGGCTTGCAGTTGACAAAGTCACACAGAATCTCTGCAGCACTTTCTGAGGAACATTTGAGGATTAAAGGCTAAATCTGCCTTGGACTGAAGTCTGGTACATCTGCAGGTACGGAGCTCCTATTTCTGCAGCTGCTGCCGGGTCTGAATTCCCTGGTGGAAACCCTGTGCTAGGAACTGCTTGCTTTTCCTGTGCTTCTATGTCTCTGTATGATCTCTGTGTATGATCTTTGTGTATAAACTCTGTGTATGATCTATGTATATGAACTCGGTGTATGATCTTTGTGTATGAACTCTGTGTATGAACTCTGTATATGATATCTGTGTATGAACTCTGTGTATGATCTTTGTGTATGAACTTTGTGTATGATCTCTGTGTATAATCTTTGTGTATAAACTCTGTGTATGATCTATGTGTATGAACTCTGTGAATGATCTTTGTGTATGAACTATGTGTATGAACTCTATGTATATTCTCTCTGCACACTGAACAGACGGGAATATTTTTGACCAGAAGACATCATAAAGCAGTTTTGAATTGTGTTATGGAATAATTTGCTGGGCATTGGTCGGGCGTTCTGGGTTGTTGCTAGGGTTTTTTGAGCACTTGCCTAGCAGCATATCCTCAAGTCCACTGGTCCTTCCTTCAGTGAAAGTCCATGTGGGGTTTTAACATAATTGCACAATTAGCCCAATCAACTGCACAATTTAAGGTATCATTAATGTTATGCGGTTCCCTGCACAAATCTGTGGACATATTGGCCACTTCTATGGTATTAATTTGTCATACAGTATTTATGTTAATGTGGTGCTTTACAGTACAGTATATAGTATATTACAGTATAGTATAGTGTAGCGTAACGTGACGTAACGTAACGTAACATAACATAGTGTAGCCTCATTGGACATCCCCTGAAACCACAATACTTAACATCAAATAAACATGACTGAACTGCATGTGTGGGCACTAGTAAAGTTTCCCACGTGTCAGTCACGACACTGCCGCTCACCATCAAAATAAAACATCCTGTTAAACTGACCATAAGCCTTAACCTGGCCCTACAAAGAGATAACAGCACCTACACTCAACCAGATGGTTTTTCACTTAGTGAGGTGCTTTGACACACACACATACCAACATTATTTTCACACTTGTCCTGCCTAGATGTGGTGGTACATTCAGGTTTCATTGGTACCGGGCAGTTTTGGATGAAGTTAAATATTTTATTAAAGCTATACATTATATTATACAGCTATACATATATTACATGGTAGCAATGTTATGAAGTTTGAACAAAAAATATACAGATTTTTTCTCACATATCAAAATCTATGGCTTTACAAACTTGAAAAATGTGATATTTAGGTGATATTTAAGGTTTATTTAACCTTAAATAAATTTAAGGTTATTGCCTATATAGTTAACAAACCAGTAGCGGCCATTTTAGATCTCAAACCAAAAGTACGTCTTACTCATGAGGCTGCATGGGATTTCATGGTCAAACCACAGAACACATGGACTGAATCTGTTAAGTTCTCTCTGACAAACTGACCTTTCATTTTTACAAAAGGTAGGAACCAAATTCCTGCAGTCTTACCAAGTCCCAGAAACAACCCGAATGACCGTACAAAAGCAATGTCATGGATCTCTTGAATTCTTGTTCAGTGAGTCGGCAGTACAGGCCGGTCAAGCCAGGTTTATAAAAGCTTGGATAATTAAGAATTCATTCAATATTTCATATTAACTGCTATGGCAGTAGTGGAAAAGTAATTACCTTTATAATAGCATTAACTGGACTTCAGAAGACTTATTTATAGTAAATAATAGGCTAATTTATTTGAAAAGATAAATTAATATTTGTACATATTTGTGAATATTTGTATTACTGGAAAAAAAACAGGTCACAGGTTGAAACATTATGAAAGTATGTAAAATATCACATAATCAAATCTTTAGAACAATTTCTTTAAGATGTCTAATAGCACTTATTATTGCTGTTTGACTTACTATTTTTTTTAATTTAGCATCTGAACAAAGCGGAATCACAGCAAAACTGTGATGTTCACCTGCTGTGGCTGTTTGTAAAGAGGCTGTTGTTCATAAACACTCGTTTATCATGCTAATCATGCTGAGAGGGAATACTAGGAAAGAACTCACATGACTGCAACCATTAACCGATTTCAGGAGAGAATGGGGTAACATGTGCACACACAAGTCCTTAAGAGCGGGAGAAATCTCTCCATGCTGGTGCGAGGTGTCAAATTACCTTGACAATTTTCAAGGGGGTTTAAGGTCTTATGGAAATCAATATATTCTCTGTGGTAAAATTATTCATGTCTATGGTATCAGTAAGGAGAATGTTGAACAACATGCCAGGCGTGATGTCATTACTGATGTCATTACTGACAGTCAACGCTTCAAATACAAGACATAGTTAAAACACAACCAGCATGGGCCAGATTTTACTTGAATGATGATTTTCTGCTTGTACACATTTTAAAGTTGTTTCTCTCTCAGATACACTCAGTATTTTTTCCTCATTATTACAATGTTTAAAATTATGTACAGTCACATGACAGTAATGTGAAGAATAATGATAATGAAATGCTTTAATTTTTTAACATGTAGCGGTTGCCTCATGTGGGCTGACATGCTGAGATCGCATGACCAGTACTGCTCACTTTGACTGTAACCCCTGTATTTTTAGACAACTGCTCACAAAATTAATGTATCATGGCTAAGTATGCATAGCTAATTTAAACAATGACAATTTTGTAATTGCATAACGCTTCCATATACCACTAGGTGTCAGTATACTGCACTGTAATTCCAAGAGAACTGCTACATAGATCAGTGCAATGCAAACAGAACTGACTGACATTTTGGGGAAAACACTTACACGTTTACTTACAACTTTCTTAAACACCATTCTTTCAAACTTATTGACTTACATATGGTCCACTTATGACTTTGTGAAATTGTATGAAATTGTACAGGATGAAAAGACATTATGATATCATTTCCTGTTAATAGTACTACTGAATTTCTTATTGCATCCATCAGCCGATGATGATATCACAGACCAGTTTTCAGATGCCATAAGCGAACAACAAATAACATTGTTATTTGTAACATTGTTAACTATAAAACTACAAACCTCTCCAAACACAAAACCCCAGCTAGCCAGACACTGAATTGTTTTTATGACTAGTTAAAACATTGTTGTTAGGGATACCGTGAGCCTGACGACTGTAGTTTACATTCTGAGCTTATAAAATTGCAGTTTAAGTTTGTGACAAATAAAGCGTATAAATGACTGTTGTAATCCTGAAATGAGTGAAGGCTTGGATCTGGAAATGGAATTCTGTATATGTTGACTTAAGTGGATTTCTGATTGTTGATGCATAAATGTTCCTTTAAACAACAGACCAATTAGCCTGTCGAAAACTCTATTTATCTCATTAATGGTTAGTCTGTGTCTCATGGCCAGTTTCTAAGTCCATGTCAAAGGAAGATGCCGGGGGTGCGTGAGGACGTTTGGTTGTGTAGGGTTAATGTGACCCATGGGGGAGTTTGAACCCCCTGGTTCAACTCCACACACACTGTACCAGCTTAATCCTCCCAAAGCAAACAGATTAAGTATAATTTGCACCACAGCTGTCCGTCCCTGCAAGAATCGAGAAATGTCCTGCACATGTTCAGCTGCAAGAACAAATGTCACGGGGCAAATGAAAAAACAAGATGCCCCCACATAAAAAGCTCAAATCAGAAAATCCCCCCCAGTAGAGCCTGTGTGTACGCAGCCCCATGGCCCCAGTGTGTGCAGCCTCCATCTGAACATGTGTAAGTGGGTTTCATGGTTTTAAATTTGGGGGTGTTCCTGGCGGATGCCGGCGTGCTTTCGGGGTTTCGCGTGCATTGTCCGAGTTGATGCATTAACTGTGAAGGATTATTGTGGAGCACAACGGGTCGAAGGGTTATGTCGTCTTCACGCATAGAAGCTTTGCCGATCTCCCATGAGATGCGTGATTAAACAGCTTTCATAATTGTGCCCTTAGTCAAAGGCAGCTCATTACTTTAGGTGCCAAACAGCCAAAGCAGGCTGCTGGCAAACACATGGCCCAGTCACGCTGTATCATAACATATCTGGCACTGAAAATACCTTAAAATATAAGATTATATATACATATTAATACATTTATAGAAGTACTTTAATGCATACAATAAATAAATAAAAAAATATGCTAAGAATTTGCTTTTATTGGATAAAATAAATAATAGCTTTCATACTTGTGGGGTCCATGCCCAGTTTATGCTGCTATTACAGTAACTTTTTTACATTGTTACGCTGACAACATTACATGTAATGAAAGCGCTGGCATTTGTTTAGCTAAATAGAAGAACTCTGTAAGTTCTCTTTGTTCATTTTGCTGTGTGTTAAACAAACCAGCAGCTGCAGCAGGCATGTAGTAACAGCCCAGATATGGGTCTAATGCTGAATTTATCTGCCTGGCGTGGGCACAGAGCGCAACAGACCGAGAGAGTCTAGCACACCTTACAGATTTTGACTCTTTGAAATTTTATGCTGGACAAAAAGCACTGCGGCTTAGGGTTTGTGCGGGGATTTGAGTCAATCCTAGTGTGCTGACAGACAGTGTTACTTTACTGTTGGCCATGTGAGGGTCTCTGAGTCTGATTATTTCGGCATACAATTTAAAAGCATTTTAAAAGGAATCCTAATGGTCAAGTGCAGCTGTTTTTTATTTATTTTGGATAAATTTCAAAGAACAAAGACAAAAAAAGAAAGGAAACAAAGGCACACTTTTTATCTGAAGGTTGCTGGGTCGACTCCCAGTGCTTCCAGGAGGTGCCCTTGAGCAAAACATCTTACCCTCAGTTGCCCCCCGGGCACTGCAGTCAAATTTAGGCTACTGCTCAGAGTGTGTGTTTTTTACTCACTACCCTTAATCTGTGTGCACTAACTCAAGTTTAGTATGGGTCTCTATACTTGGCCTTCATATCACTTCTCTCTAGCATTAATATGTTTCAAGAATTTGAGTTGGTTAAGAAATGACCCTTTGGTTTATATTGTAGTGCAGCCTAGCCCTACATAACAGCTAACTAATAACAGACACATCAGACAGGGGAGGATTAGACTGCCTGCCCGTGGTATTTAGCCCTGAATGCCAAGCATGGCTTTGGTCTCAGTGGGCATTATCAGGGTCTGGGACAAACATGGCAGTCCACAGCAAGACACGTCATCATCCACAATAACATGACTTTTGATCCGTTCTTCCTTCATATGCTTGATATAGTACATGTGATTTGTATCTTTTACATTATATGATTGTATTATGTTTTAAACTAGAGTAAATGTGAGTGGTGCTTGTCTGTACAAAAGTGGCCTGTATGATGCTATAATGTTGTGGGTGGTTGCCAAGGAGTTGCTATGCAGTTGTTAAGTTGTTATGAGTGGTTGTTTAGTGGTGTTATGACATTGTGCTCACTGGACATAGCCTTGCCCGCAATGTAAGTCTTCATCTGTTTTATCATTCAACAGACAAAAATTTAATGTGTGGTATCATGCATGTCTAAAGCACAAGCAATATAAGAGTAGTCACATATACATACTTACAATTAAAGGTTTACTCAAATGCATACACTGTAAACACAAGTACTGTAAAAAAAACTGCAGTAATAACAGTGATGCATGTTTAGCACTATTTCATAGCATGTAACTATGTCTATTCCCTCTAAAGCACAAGCAGGCTGATGTAAGACCCTATAAGATGGGATAATGTTGATAATAACACATTACATGAACCTTTGTTGCCATTTAAAATGTTTCACATATTTAGCCGTTTCAAGTAGTTTAGCCCCGTGTGTGAGCGATTCATCATGCCTCCTTGTGGCCAGATTCCTAACTACAACTTACTCTGCAGTTGATTACAATACTAACCAATATCAAAGACGAAATCTCAAAACATATTAATGTTAATATCATTAATTCCCTCAACAATTTGTCATTTATCCATCATTTAATAATGTGCAGGCATATGGCAACAAAATGTTAATTTTCACGTTAACTGTACATGTACTGTAGCTCGTAGCGCTTACCTGAAAGATCAAATAAAATATTGAATTAGTGAAACTGGAAAAGCTGTAATTTACAACATTCACAACACTTAATCTGTAAATTTATGAAGTGGTTTACTAGAACATCTTACTAATAGGAAAAATAAGTAAATAGTGATGGATGAGCGAGAGAGATAAACAGAGGGAGAGAAAGAGAGAGGTCCATTACTCAGATGTGATTGGCTAGTTTTCCAAAGAGGCTGTGGACAAGAATAGAATCATAAAGTTGTCAAACAAACAAGTAGGCAAAAGGTAAATTATGAAGTATCATTGATATAGTGTGACAGAACACAGTTCACACATACAACACATATGAGTTTTCTGAATATTAGACATAAAAATGACTGTTGTTTTAAAGGCAGACATTAATTTAATGTTTTTATCAACAGTATAACATATATAACTTTATTATTAACAGTATTACTTATATATATATACTACTAGCCCAATGCTACTCACTCACACATCTATACATTCTGAGTTATCAATTGCATTTATGAGCTGTAGTAGTTTATTGATAGTATGAAATAGCACAAATTAATATGTGTGGAATTATGTATCAAAAAAGCATAAATCAATATTATTACTTCCTTGTGACAGAAAGATCCTGAGGTGCATTCTGGGATACGTTTTGAATGAAACAAATCAACCACACAAATCAGAAAGTGTACATCCATAAACATTTATCCGGTCTTTACCGTTTAGCATGATCCAGATTTGATGTTGATTAGATTAACAAAAAAAAGACAATTTAATACTGCAGTGAAGTGTGAGAAACCAAGTCAGGTTTATCATGTCTAATCCTTTCTAAGACAGAGACACAAAGTCCATGGGTGCTGCTTTTCTTTCAGCTTAAAGAGTTTGGTCTGAATGTCCCTCCAAGACACATCTACATTTCCTCCCGGCTCTACCACACATGAATGAAACCAAAACAAATCATGGATCCCATTCATATTCTATTCATAAAGAATAACAAACCAATTAAGATTGATGATCAACTATAAATATCAAACAATTGCTGGCTCCAGATGCTCGGGATTATCCACTTTAAAGTCATTAGATTCACATCCTTTGCCTAATCTCCCAATTCCCTTCCCTGTGCCTTTGTAATTCCAGGCCAGGATCACTTTTCCATATTAGACTGCCTGTTTGCCAACAGGATTTATTAATGCTTTTGTTTCGGAGGCCCAAAACAAAGGGCCCCACCATGAGATAAAAAGCAAACCGTGATTCATTCGATTAAATGCTTCAGGCAAAAAAGGAGCCTTTTATGCGGAGATGTTAACAGGGAGAGAAGAGGTGGAACGGAGATCTTTGAAGGAGGTGTCTGACTTTGAAATCCAAACATTGTGTGATCGAAACTCCAACTGTTTGGAGAAGCAGAAAATCCTGGTTTGCAACGTATGAAACTCGAGAGCCGGTGTGGGGCTTAGCGTCTTAGCTTGTTTTTTAATAGAGGCTTGATATTGATTAGATTTGCACCCACCTAATACTGGTGAATCTAGCAGAGGAACATCTATAAGGAACAGCAGTAAAGTGTTGTGTCAGGTGACGTGATAAGCATGGCCTCCATTTGTCCTGCGGTGCATGAATACACAGGAACTGTTAAATGTTACACTTTGTTGGTCTTATAGGGACCTTTCACCCATAAATGTGAATGTCTTAATGTGGTCATACGTACTCATGCCAATGATGTTCAAAACCTGCATTACTGTTTTTTTTTGTGTAGCACCAGAGAACTTTTTAGAAGGTGCAGAATTTTAGGAACTGACAGTCATCTCAGTCACCATTCACTTTTAATGTATGGAAAATGAAAGCTGTGTGAAGATTTGAAACAAAATGACCTTGAGTAAATGATAGTAGCATTGTTCTTTAACCATTCAGATTTGTGTGAAAAATAGGTGCTAAGTTGAAAGTAACGCTTTCTCATCCGAGAAATAAAAAAATTAAATGTTTTAATGAGTTACAAACTCTAACACCCCCTTCCTCATACACACATGCTAATGACTAACAAAGTGTAACGGCGTTGAAACTTGATGATGGCAGGTTAGTGTGACATGGCACAAGATCCAAAGGATATTGATGCCACTTGTCAGGGCAATTAGAACAGTGGGCCTATATTGTCTGCAGCTGGTTTATTTAGACATTTAAAGGTGGCCTCCTAGCAACAGGATAGCAACCACCAAGAAGAGCCTAGGAACACCAATCAGAATTCATTAGCAATGGTTCAGGAAATAGTGGAAATGTTGTGAGGGCAATTCCAAAGTCCAGAGTCAGTTCAATGCCCCCTGCCCCCTCAAAGCACCATTTGAGATCGGTAACTGTGAGATGGGGTAAAATGTGTTGTCTGTTGATGAGCCAGTACAATCCTGTCTGTTAATTAACATGGTCTCTTGAACCCACTCACTGCTTACAAGCGGTATGCAAACATCTCCACGGCCGGCTCTGATTTCAAAGTCAAGTCCAGAGGACCAGCTGTAGACCATGGGACAATTTCATCAGCTTTTTGAAACAAAAGCCGGGCAGGCCTGTTTGAGCAGCACCGGGTAAGAGAGATAGAGAGGGAAAGCGGGAGAGAAAAAACAACAGCGAGGTCTGAGACATCGCAGATGTTGAGCTGAAGGTTCGAGTGGTTGTTGACAGGTTTTTGAGAAGAGACAGCTTGAGAAGTTCTGCTGTGTGGTGACTAAAGCATGTTCGGTTGCTCGCACACATCTGTACACATATATTTATGCACATGCATACTTTTATTGCTCAGGTGCGGCACAAACCTATACATTTTGTGATGCAACATGTTCTCTTGAATCAATACATTTCCATAGTTACTCTTCATATTAACACCTTCATTCTACATCAACAGCCAATCAGAGTTAACATTCCTGTCCAATCCTTTAATCCTATTTCCTGATCAAAACAGCATTGTTGATAGTTTCACTAAACCAAATACAATTGCAATTACCTCTGGCTTTACACTGTGGTAAGTGAGAGGTGACAATTTCAGTAATCTGGAAAAATCTAATGAGAGTTTAATGGTAACATCAAGAACAACAAGAAAATATGCTTTTTTAAAATATGTATTTTTCGCATATGTTCTATGTGAAATAGTGTGCTATGATACCTTTTAAACTGTAACATGCAACACTAGATTTATTTTACTGTGTAAATTCTTAATAAATTCACATTTTAAATGCATTATATGTGTAAAAGTTTCTTAATGTCATGGTATTCAAATTGTGGCAATTTTATGTCATGGTAGTATGTTTCAATATTTTCAAACTCCCTTGATATCTACTTTTTCCTTAAAGGCAAAGTGCACACTTTTGTGTATAGTTTAAGCAGGCAAATTGGGGCCTGATTTCTTAAATAACAGGGCAGAAAATTACAATTGTAATCAAAATTACATTGTCTTAGTCTATGTTATTTTTATCATGCCAGCAACAATTAAAAAATTTACTCACAAAGATATTTTAGGACTTTAAATGAGATACTGAATAATAGAAAATGACAAAAATAAATTACATTTAAATTACAGTTATGTGCCTGACAGTTATGTGTCTTTTATTGAAAGCAACATGCACTTTATTCAGTTTATATAATTTGATCAGTGTGTGTATGTCAGTTCTCCCTGAGAACTGAGCCCACAAACTTTGCAATGCTAACATAGTGCTTCTACGCTACAGAAACAACAACATTACAATGTTTTTGTTCTTGGTCAGTTCATAAAATCAATGTCACAGAACATGTTTTTATATAGTACAATATCTATTCACCAATATTAGAGTATTTACCAATGAATTAGACATTATGACTCTCCCTGTGACTTTTGTAAGTAAACTTTACAGAATGCTGGCAGACATCAAGCTATACACACTCTTACATGAACGAGGGTCAGCTTACAAGCTAGGGTGTCTATATTGGGAACACACACATTCTCTGGTTATTTTCATGTCCGCCACAACTTCACACACCTTTTTGTGACAGGAAAGTTAATCCTCAAGCGTTTGTCACTGGCGGGACAGAATGTTAGCATGGCTGACTCAGTAGCCCAACACAGAATTATCAGCGTCATGGCGACCAACACTTTCTCTGAATACAATGTTGGTTTATTCCTTCTTAGTCTATATTATTAGGTATTATGGCTATATTTTTCTGATATTAGTGAGAATTGAAAGTACACAAAAGACCTGTACATGAGTTTGGTAATGGCTGCTTCGTATAAGCCACTAAATCCTGTTTTCCTCTAATCTAGTAGTCATGTAGTCCTCATACTTCAGGAATAGAGTCATAACTAATGAAAGTGTGGATTACCTCACTCCATTTCGCATGGTGCGCGCCGCACAGAGACATTCTTTCCTGTTTAGTCCTCACAAGATATTGGGCCCACCATGAAATGGATCATTTCGAGTTATGCCTCAGCCTACTATTACAGCACAGTGTAGTGTGTACATACCTTGGGTCTCTGTAATGGTTAGAGATCAGTTTTGATCTAGAATGACGCGGAGGTGCATTCTTAGCGCAAAGCCGCACTAATTCTATTGCTCATACTTATTATTGGAATGAACAAACTAAACTTTGTATACTTCGAATTGTTCAGCTTGTTGAAAAGTATCTTACCATATCTTAGCAGAAAAATAGGATATCACTCTGGCCATATGTAGAGATCTGAATATTATTTATATGATTTACGAGTGGCCTTATTTGACCACCTAAGCATCGCTAGCATAGCTAGTAACCAACAAAATGATGTAACCAGCACAAATATTTCACATTCTTCCTGTCAGAAGAATTATATGTCAACTATTATTTGAGTGTCAGTCTCTTTGCCTACAACTTTATGTATCATTTTTTTAAGTATTAAAGTCATTTAGTTAATGTTAATTATTGCAATACGTATATTGTGATATACATGTTTGCGATACTTAAACGATTTTGCAGAGTAGTTCCTTAAAGCCTGATTGTGGCTACATCTGACATACATGCATTTGCATTACAAGTTACAGTGTGACAAAACATTCACACAAACTTATGTAACTCATGAGTGCTTTATTTAAAAATATCTGCCATATTATTGTAATAGTTATTCTGCATAATTTACAATGTGGTTCATCTTAACATTACCAAGGATTAGCGAATTCTGCTAAACTAGTTTAAAATAGAGCGACAAACTGGAGACTGTTGGGTCAGTGACATTATAATCGTCCCATAAGTAACATCAACAGTGAAAGATAAAAACACTCCTGGTGGTCTCGGACTGTTATTGCCATGCTAATACATGTTTTACCTATTAATTACTGTATATTATAATTCAGACACATGAGAAAAACAATGAAATGGGCTGAATGAGTGAGGACAGAGGTAAAAGGTCAGGAGCAGAGACCTCAGCGGATAATTGCGGTGGTGGGCTCACATGAAGGACTGTCTGTTTAGACGAGCGATTATTTATGAAAGCCATCCGGCCCCTGGGCCACAGTTGCCACTGGGGGAAAAAAGTTGGTCATCAGGTCAGGGTGCAAGGGGAGCATGCAGTGAACAGGTGGGCCTACGGGGGCTTTTGGATCTGACTCAGGGCGGCTCACACCTGCCTCAGCTGTCAATCAACAGTAAGAGAGAGAAAAGGATTTGTCGTGTGGCAGAACTTGTACTGTACTCATACTGTACCACCCGCACATGATGTTCCTCAGGTTTTGAAAGAACTTCTCTGGATTTTTCCTTTCTTCTTGGTAAGTGTGACTGGCAGCCTGAGTCATTGATGAGCTAGAGTGAAAATCTATCCCATCGTCTAGTTTTACAGTCAGCATGGCCTTATTTTGCTATGTAAGAGATGCGTAGCTAATGACTAAACTGTAAAGGATAAATATGAACAAAACATAATTTATAATATTGGAATAATATGTGCTGATTATTGTGGAAAAAATGTTAGTTTACAAGTCTTTCAAACTGTGGATGTTGTTTGTAACTAGAGAACAACCAGAGATGTTTTGTGTTGGGAACTTGGAACAACACAATATGCTTGTAATTCAAAAATTTGCAACAACATGGCAAGCATGACTGAAATATAGTAATTTCCCCTTTAGAAATTATTGTCACATTGAATGTTGCACCAAAGGTTCTAATAAATAATAAAAAATGATCCCCTTCTACATACACATTTTTCAAAATATTGCCTGGTGGTAAAACAAAGGTTCCTTGGGCTACATGGAGCTTAATTTCATTAGATGAATTTCCTCGCATTTCTTTCCATGTACCTCCTGAATCACTCATACATCCATGTATCATCCATTTATGTGGGAAGTCCGGTCCAGATCACAACAGCAGTTCTCCATGGTTTCGTACAGCCAGTGTCCCTTCTGAAAGAGCATCAGCTCTTATAGGGTCTCCTGAGCAGCCGGCCAAAGCAGTGTGTGCTGGGTGGGCAGCAGGTGTGAGGGACAGATCAACTGTTGTACTGTACGACACACACACACACACACACACACACACACACACTACTGTATATACACACAAACTGACTTCTAAAATAATACCAAACTTTACTTAGAATTATGAGTGGTTGGACTGGTTGTGTTATTGTTGCTGTCATGACGACATGCAATTGAACTGGCTTGTACTTTACAAGTTTGTGCAAAGGTTGTTTACATAATTTCAGAGCGTTTCAAAGAGCATCTTGTGAGCTTTAGTTGAGCAAAATGTTTAAAACAAAAGGTGTTGGCATGGTCAAAAGAAAAATCTGTAATGCATAAATTTATTGTACCTTATCATAAAACTTACATCTGTATGTCTCTAGAGGGCGCCGTTCCATATTTGTGTTGGTGGGGTTTAAGTCAGCGTGTGGTTTGGAGGCCATGAGGGACTTTGGGATTCTCCAGTTGCAGGCAGGCAGACTGGCTGGCACCCCAAATGTAGCTTCTTCATCCTGGAGACAGCTGTTGTCCCTGTGACGACACTAGCGGCCAATGAGGTTTCAGATCTGTGCGGGTAGCGGAGGGGTGGGGAGAAAGCTTATGAGTTTGAACATGATCAACTGGTTCGGAATCAGAGGGGGCAGTTGGCAGTAAACACCATACCAAGGCCTACTGCACACTGGACTGTAACTCTGGCGGCCGCAAATATACATTTTGATACTTCCTCCAATGAAAATGCATTCTATATTTTATCTGTTCTCATCTTGTCATCAAGTGGCCCAGGAAGTTCCTGTCAGCTCCTTTAACTGGAACGGCATATTTAGCTGTTTGTAATGTGATAAGACAGAAATTTACAGTGTTTGATTGGTTTGTTAAAAGGCATTTTGAATTGAACAAAAACCAATTCAAAGCACCTTTTTTCAAACACATCAGTTACCCTACATGAGAAAGCTTAGAAAAATGACACTTTATTCTCATAGAGTTCAGGCTAGGTGTTGTGGGTGGTTGCCAAGGCATTGCTAGGTATTCTGGGTAGTTGAAAATGAACTTTAATTAATAAACAAAAGTAATAACAGAATGTTACTCTGCAGGTTCAACCACATGTATGAAATACACAAATAATATTCTATGCTTAATAACAGAACAAAATAATCCTCTTTAATTGTGAAGAACAGTGTTAATATCTTGTCCTGGCAGATGCATAAAAACTGTGAATGGGGTTAAAATTTGTTAAATGGTCACATTACTCTCCCAGTATTAGCACAAATATTATCATCAACAGACGTTAGTAAAATATATTAACTGGCCTCAGCATCCAGTTTTAATGTATAATAGTGCATAATACTGTATATCGCTACTCCACTAGACCACTGTATATAATACTGTTTGTCATACTTATGCACTTTACTGTAAATATAACATTATATTCTTGCACTTCTGGTTAGATGCTAACAACATTTCATTATCTCTGTATTTGTATTCTGCATAATGACAAAGTTGAATCTAATCTCATCTAATGTATATATAGTAAAGTCATGTTTACTGCCAGTCAAGTGTGAAATCACTTATGTTGTTTATGATCCGTAATACCGTTTGATCTAAGCGCTTACACTGAAATGCTTAAAGCTAGTTTTGAAGATCTAAATGTGTCAACAAGTGAAATGGGTTTTTAGCTGTGCATACATGAGAACCCCTTTAATACTATTTAAAAAGTTTCCCAGAATACACCTCATGAAGTTTGTTGACTGAATGCCCAGAAAGCACAGCTGTAATCTAGACAAGAGTGACTATTTTAAAGAATCTAAAATAGAAAATAGTTTTACATTTCTTTCTAAAATAGAACATTTTAAATATATCTTTATAGTCAGTACATAATTTAATTTTCCATTGGCAATATTCATTCATTTGGATAACTTATTTAAATGTGGAAAAATAATATATAATAAGTAGGTGAGTTCAAACATATAGCATTAACCAAAAATATCTGCCTTAAAGAGACTTGTTCAGTCAGTTTTAGATGACATATTCTTTTACTAGAGCAAATTTATCGAATATTATAATATACTATTTAGAAGGATTGACAATGTATTTGTTAAGATATCAGTTGTTTAAACAACTTAAAAGACTTTTTAACTTAAAATAACTTTATCGGTTATCTAGTTTTACAATTGTAAACTTTTTATCCAGGTGTCACGTGTCAAGTCTCTGTCAAGTTATATTTGCCAAACTTACTGGCAAAATAAACAACTATGACACATAGAAATCCACAGGTAATTCCATCATAATGACGTGAACAGATCGTCCAATCAGCATGAGCTCAAACCGCACCTGCCTGAAAGATAAGAGCACAATTCTCCCGCACTCCAGCACACTGATGCAGTCCACAGACGGCACAACACAGAGTCTTTACTATTGTTCCCTGCCTCTCTCTCTCTTTCTCTCTCTCTCTCTCTGGCTCTCACTGCACTCTTTGTTTCATGGCAGGTTCCTGTGATTCCCGTGACTATAACAGCAGCTGGTCAGGGCTTACTGCTGCTGAAACTTCATAAATCTCATCACTGTGGAGTTTACAGTGCAGCGTTCCTGAAAAAAAGAACAATATTTGTAATGATCATTCTCTGAAATGTCTCATGACAGTCGAGCACAACAGTTGTGTAGAGTGGAGTTGGCGAAGACTTCATGGTATAATCTATAGGCTACTGATAGATAACATGCACATTTCCATAACTGTAATGTAATCTATCTATCTATCTATCTATCTATCTATCTATCTATCTATCTATCTATCTATCCACACACAAACATACTTATATACATACATACATACATGTAAATGTGTGTAATTTGCATTGTATGTTATCCTCTACACCAAATCCCATTAGGAAACTCAGGAAGGAACAACAGCTAAACAAATGAAGCAGCTAAATAAATACCCTGACACATGCATAAATGTTCATCAAGTTTAGTTGGTTTTCCTTGCAAAGACAACAAGTGGAAAATCCCCTCAATGACGAGTCACTAATCAGAGCTCACTTTCACAGACCCTAAAAGTGCCTGATTGGGGTCATTTACAAACAGGCAGAGGAGGGGTCAAGCGTGGGAACACATCCTAATGTTAGAATCAGGTGTAGGCTGGGCTCTTTAATGACCTGAGCATGGACAGCACTGAGAAGATCAGACCTGCTGTTGTCAGTGGAGAGCAAAGTGACTGACCATGTGACAGGAAACAGAGTGCATGACATCTGTCACCTGTACACCTTCTTAGGAAGTGACCTGCCACCTCTTGCACCCACAGGACAAGTTCCTTTTTGTGGAGGTCATCTTTAACACACTATTTCGACAGCAGGAGAGTCAATGATGATCTGTGAGCAATTAGATGGGCTTTTGATCTCCACAGCCTTTGTTTGAGGGCTGGAGAGGGCAAAAATATGAAGGCTGGTGACCTGCTAGCCACTATTTTGAAGTTTAAGTGTGTTATATAAAAGTGTCATGGATTAATGGGTATATTAATGGGTTAAGGATATTATAGAAACGGCTAAATCAAAACTTGAGTCCAGGTGACAGTTAGTTTTGGTATAATTCAAATCACCTCAAAAATGTTTACAGTGTGCTCCTGTATAGCTCAGTTATATATAGTTGGTAGAGCGTTGTGTTAGCAGCGCAAAGGTTGTGGGTTCGATTCCCAGGGAGCACATGTACTGGTAAAAACAAATGTATTGCTTGAATGTACTGTAAGTTGCTTGGGATAAAAGTGTCTGTTGAATTCGTAAATATAAGTCAGCTTAAAATGTTCCTTAACTGTAGTGTAAAACATAGCGTTTCATGCATATATAATGGTAAAACCAACAGGCATAAATAATATTGCTTGCATTAAAATTTTTACTCTCTGTCTCAGGAGAAACTTAGCATTAACTAAAATTTGACTCGCTTTACAAAAAGCCGACATGCTCAAAAAGCACTACAATCGTATTCTGTCATCTTGTAATAGCATATTTGTTGATATTTCCGAGGTCAAATCCCAGTTCCATTTGCAAGAGGTCACGGCATTCATTTTCTTTGTTGCTGTATGTGTTTCTGATGATTTGTGCAATTAACCCACTGTCGGTGTTGACAGGCCCACGACAAACTCTGTCACTATAGAGTCAATACAGAGGTTTTAAAGAACAGAGCAGTACATCTGGTCTGTTTCCAGAATCACACACAGTGTTTGCCTAAATTGTTCCTCCATTAAGGGAACTGACCAGGGAAATTTGAAACTAATGACACTGGAAGTACAGAACCAGAAACGAAAGAAAGAAAAATACGAACTTTTCCCATAATATCCCTATTTAGCAATTTATTTGCTTTGTTTTTTGTTTTTTTTTTAGAATATACATCATATTCTGCTGACATCATTTCTTACCTTATGCTTTTTCCAGTGAATCATTCTTCTACAGTTTTGCACATAAAATATGACTTTTACACTTACCCTCAAAACCCTTTTCAACCACCAGCAAAACTGATCTCAGGTCAGCATGAAGGCATTTAATTCATTTCAGC
Source organism: Yasuhikotakia modesta (assembly GCA_036877545.1). Lineage (NCBI taxonomy): Eukaryota > Metazoa > Chordata > Actinopteri > Cypriniformes > Botiidae > Yasuhikotakia > Yasuhikotakia modesta. The sequence goes on along the minus strand of JBAJNP010007109.1, from coordinate 6,016 downwards.
ATGTAATGTACGTATCATGCAGAGGTGCTAAAAGGCAGTCGTTTTGGCTTTGCACTACTTACACTATAACTAACTAACTAACTAGCATGACAAGATCTGAAAGCACATGCTAAAGCAAAACATCTTTTAAAGCTGCGGGTTTTGTGGTTTATCATAGCGATTCTTTACAGTAACTTCACAATGCTATTCTTAAACATCAAAGGAAATCATAAATCCATAACATAAATCCACCTGTATACAAATATGATCAGATACTTTAGTGTACTACTTTTATCTAACATAAACATTATCAAGTCTGCAGTTTTCTGACTGCATTACTAAAAAACTACTAATAATTACAACATGTTTCCAAACAGAACAGCCAGTAGGGAAAATACAGCTTGGTTGACTAATTCCAAGTTATATAAGTGTGATAGGTTATATTATTGTGTTATATTAGTTATATTATTGTGATAAGTGCCTGTATGTCTGTCTGTCTATCATCTCTCTCTCTTTATATGTATATTGTATTTTATATATAAAGTTAATATTCTCCTTAGTTGTGTTTTTCCTGGTCAGAGGGTCATTTGTCAGTATTAACATGGATCATGTCCAGAATCAGTCATAGACATCAGGGTTAGGACACAGCAGTTGAGTAAATAGTGCCTGGAATCGTCTTGGCATATCAATTTCCACGCTTAAATCATGGCATGACTGCAGTGAAAGCTAAACAGAACAGTGTAAGAGAAACGAGAGCTTCTCACCCTCCCATATTCTATAATCCACAATCACAATTAAAAAATTATATTTGCATGTTTTATATAGCTTACAACATGAACTGGGCAATTATAAGTAATCCAAGTAATTTGGTAGTTTAAAAATAAAATTTAAAATAAAATTGTAGTTCTTTATCAACAGTGTGTGTGTGTGTGTGTGTGTGTCTGTCTGTCTGTCTGGTGTGTGTGTCTGTCTGGTGTGTGTTTATAATATCAGCATAAGAAAATCCAGTCTTTAAACAGAACACACTTCACTCACTTCATGAAGCCATCGGTTGCTTGACATTGTACTTGAAGGCTGGCGATTCAAGTGTATTTACAAGCAGATTATAAAGAGTGCAGGGCCTCAGTCCTGGTTTGGTTCCTACCCAGGAGCGTGACCCTTTCTGACGCTCTGATCCCGGCTCTCAGCAGCTCTCTCAGCTGCTGATATCTGCGTTATGTGAGGACGCCTCCACCGTGTCTTATTTTGGTACATCACTATCAATCAAACTTCTGGATGCAAGGATCAACTTGACCTTGAAGACCTGAGAAACCTGAGGCTACATGAACAGGAATCTTTCGTTTTTTCAACTGGACCAATGAGTCTCTTGAAATAAACTTTGAGCTGGAATGGACTGGTTGGAAACTTTCTGTTATATTTGTCGTGTAATATGATACATTCTCGGCTGTGTTTTCAGGTTTCATGTGTATGACTTATTACCTGAACTGTAGCTTGAATGGCACTTTAGCACAATATAAACCAGCATTTACAAAACATTTACTTCCATTATTCCAGGTATAAAAACTCTGCAGAAAATAATGTAATTGTTACTTTATCCATTTTTGCATTATTTTGAATTACAATTATGCATTATTATTTTTGGCTTTGCAGAGAAATTTGCACAGAAAACTTTTTAATTTTTAAGTTTAATTTTATTTGGTTTCTAAAGGTGAGATGCCGCTAGCATCACAAAGCAGAACTGAAAAATTATGTAAAAAAATGAAAACAACTGGAATGAAGCTACACTCTTTATAGTGTTCTCTAAACATTGAGTTGATTGAGTTGTATTCTTAAATAATTTAATTATTTTATATAGTTTTAAAATTACCATTTTATTGTGCTCTTGTATAGCTCAGTTGGTAGATTGTGGGTTTGATTCCCAGGGAGCAAATGTACTGATATTTAATATTTTTCATATTAATAAAATAAAATCTTAAACAAAATATGAATTTCTTGTGGTTCTGTCTTACACTAAGCACACTGAACTGTCCCTGGGCCTCAAAGCCGTTTTCTCTGATCATTTTTACATTATTATTTACTTGCCAGCCGCTATTATCCAACTATTAGCGACTTATTGTCAATTCACTGTATATAAATGTTTTTTCTCATCAGGACTTGCCTTCCCCTGGGATCAAACCCACAACCTTTGCGGTGTTAACGCAATGCTCTACCAGTTGAGCTAACAGGAAGGCCATCAGTGTGAGCGACCCAGGCATCGTTCATTTAACCACAATGGCCCGCTTGAAGACATGGAAGTTGTATTGTTAATGCCATGTTCCAGCACTGAACTTTAAGTGCCAGTGTTTTTAGCACAGACCAGCAGGGCAATAACGCTTGGGCACAATTCAACGCAACCCTGCCTATTGTGAGTACAGCCTTAACTAAACCTTAACTAAGCTTCTTGGCATATTGGACCAGTGATTATCTCAACCGCAGGCAATACGGGTTTGGACTTCATCACACAATAACAGACTCATGGGACTTATTTATAACTCGTCTTGTGCCACAGAAGGTACACTTTTTTTCACACTTTCCCTCCAAGTGTTGAAAGTGTCCTGCGTTAAATGGAGTAGCCAGACGGAGCGTTTAAATGGGGTTTTCAACAGGTTTGCCGCGTCTTCAGCTCTCGGGTCCTCGCTGGCGATACCTTAGAAGATCTTTAGTTTTTTTGTTTTGAACTGGACTGACTCAAATTGATGTCTTGGAGAAAGTCACTGGTAATTAGAGGGAAGGCTGCGTTATGTCACGGCTCACAGATGCCCGAGGGGCCGCAGTGAATGACGGATTCAAAGTTGAAGGAACGATGGCAGGAAAGAAATAGCATTGATGTGATCATGTCTTTTTTACTTGTATATAATCAGTGTATATTTCAGCTGCCATTTTCTTGAAAAGCTGTTTTCATTGGCTTTGACTATCCCACATCAACAACAGATCTGGACAGTGTTTAAAATCATACAACAATTTTATAGTTTTTCACGCTTCATCTTTATTAAATTTGTTCTTTGTACTTTTTACTATATGTGTTGTCATTTCATTTTCTCAGAAATATTTGTCTTAACAATAACTAAATAAAAAACTTTGCCTAAATCATATTTAGCTTGATATTCTAAAACAAGTTTGAAGATTAATCACATTATTTTATGTTTCTATCATTTTAAAATTAATGCAAACTACGCCAGACCACATATTATCCACTGTGTTAGTGTAACTGTATGACCTGACATCATATTCCTTCATCCATGATCCTGTGAATTACTGAGGAGAGATGTTTCTTAGTAAACTTCATCTTGCTGAGTCACAAAATGACAAAACTGCAAAAAATAATAATAAAATTAAACTCATTAAATTCCACAGACCACATTTTCTGAGCTGTTCTATCAATATAAACGATATAACTCATTTGTCATATCTCAAGTGTCTCACTAGGAGAACAATTAGATCTGAGAAAAGCTTGAAAAGTTTGAATTAAAACTAAGAGCTTTAATATCTATAGAGCATCCTCAACTTTTCTGAGGGTGGTTGTGGACAAACCCAACTCAAACATCAGTGAACTCACTCTAACTCAGGCCCCGCTGCTGTCTGCGGACTCCTGGTAACTGAAACTACAGCACAGTTGGACAACACGGCATGATAATTGGAGAATTACAGCTGTTAGTCACACAAAATACATTGCAGTTGTAGGTCGGGGACCTGGAGGTCGGGGCACAGGAAGCTGAAGTGTAATTTAGAGGCAGCTAGTGCCAATTTCATACCCACAACCCCCTTGTGAACTCCACCTGTTAACTAGACCCTTGTCAAGCCAAGACTAAACACTATCAATAAATAATTAATAACAATTCATTTCATCTCTCGTCAATTCTATTGAGATTAATGAGTCCAGGGTTCGTCTGATGTATGCTATGAAAGAAGAATTAAATATGACACAGTAGCAGTTCCCTGAGCACTTTAGCTCCAAATTCCGTAACAAATGCCATCTAGAAAATGTGACACACTCAACTCTGAGTTACACTAACACAGTGGATAATATGTGGTCTGGCGTAGTTTGCATTAATTTTAAAATGCTGATGTATATAAATTATATTATTTAAATATTTTAGTATGATTTTGAAACTTTATTGTCATATAGTTCCATAGACTTGAACATAAGAAATGTTGAATGCATTTTTAGCTGTTGTTCTATGTTTACATACAAACTGATATTTTGGGCCAGTGCATTTAGTCTTGCTAGCTCCGTAGCATCACATTATAGCATCACATTTAAGACATTGTTTTACATTAAAATTACTTAAACGTCCTCAGAGACATGATTGAACCCAATATTTATCAGTGAATATTCACAAAGTGTTGCAATATTGCTTTTCTGTATTTTGGGTGTGTGCTAAGCTAGCCTCTATGTGTTTTACAGATGGATAGTCACTTTTTGACCACCTGTTATGTTTTCCTGTTTTGAAGTAACCTGCCTAGTGAGGTCATTGTACTTTCTAGTGAACAACAAAGCACAATGGTGCACAGGTGGGTTTTAAATGTATAGTTTGCTATGAACGTCAGATAATCAACAATTTCAGTGAAACTTTATTTATGCTTAAATTTTCTGAAGTCTACTTTCATCATAACAGCAGTGACTTGTTCACAAACAAAAACAGACAAACTAAGGTAAACAGTGCAGTGCTTGGGGAAACCCCCATGGCTCATATGGAAACTTACTCTAATGCCACCCTTCTAAAGCCCTACAACCCCCCTCCCACCCCAGCCCCCCCTCTAAAGACCCCCCTCTTACCCCCTGCTGGAGTGGGCAAGAGTGGGGACAGTCCAGTGTGATTAACACCCAGGCGGGAACAGCATGTTGGAACATGTCCCTTCCTGAGCTTGTTTCATTGATTGCAATCACTGATCCAGGATCAGTTTCTCATGACGTTTTGTTCATGTGCAACTCAGCAAAACTGACCTCAGGTCAGTGAGGAAGAGACACTTCTGATCAGAGCTTTCTCAGGTCTGTGCTGATGGGGAAGCAGCTAGAAAAGTTAGTCCCGCAGAACAGAACCTGTCGAAGCTTCTGAGGGTCCTAATTAGGGTCAAGGATTTGTTTGCTAAGGAAAACAATGTGTTGGACTATTTTATTGCGGATTTATGAGGAAGTAGAGGATTGGAAATTGGATTCTGCCATTAAAATCTATAGATAAGGAGCTTCTAAACAAACCACAGTAATATACTAGATTTAGCAAAAATATTTACATATTACAATACAATACAATACAATTTATTATACATATTATTTTATTATACATATTTATTATTTATGTAAGGCACTGAAAATAATAATAATAATAATAATAAGATAATAAGGTGTGTCTCAACATCACCATTACATTATTAGAATTCATCCTTTTGCCTCCTTGTGTTTTGGAAGATTCATTAAAATTCTTAAAACCTAAAACAAAATTTTAAAATGAAATGTTGTCATCATTTGCTAACCCCCATTTAATGCTTGTATCACACCAGTGTTTACTATGAGATTCCTGTTATATTCATTATGTGGTTGTAATGGTGCTACCAAACGCACACAAAGCAATAAAGCACAAGTCAAGACTTTTACATAATGCATTATATTTTACTTTTAATTCTACTTTTCTATTTTACTTCAGTCAGAATTCATTTTTTAATCTTTTGGTTTTGATTCTGAAAATCCAATCATATTTAAAGCAAACAATTACTGTTACGATTTTTAGGTGAACTAGCCTATTAATCCCCTGTAACAATTTCACATGCCCCCTCACTCATTTCATCCCCCAGCCGTGCTTGGCAGACGTACATTTTTTTACCCAGAATCCTTTGAAGCTGTTTGAGGTTTGTACGAGAGGTTGTATTGCTACCTATACTGTATGGCTTCATAAAATTATATTTTATACATTTTATATAGTAGGATACAGACAGGAGTATATTTCTAGTCTTTTATTTACTACAATAAAATCAAGACATCTGAACATATTGTTTCTGTTTT
>JBAJNP010007108.1:0-23508 GCA_036877545.1 Yasuhikotakia modesta | reverse complement strand
ATATCCATATACTTATATAGGTATATGTATCCTTATATGCTACGTAGTATATATTAGTTAAAGCATGAGACAGCCAGTTCCCAGTACACCATTTGTTGTTCGTACCAACAGTGGCCACACATGACTAACCTGCACTCACCATTAATAATTAACTGCTGTTTATATGTCTCTTGTGCAGGCACAACAGAGTGTGCTCTACAGTTCCCAGACCCATATATCTACTGGGACACATTGATGAAGATCTGTGTCTTTATCTTTGCCTTCGTGGCTCCGCTTATGATCATCACAGTGTGTTACACGCTGATGGTCCTGCGTCTCAAGAGCGTACGTCTGCTCTCGGGGTCCCGGGAGAAAGATCGCAACCTGAGACGCATCACCCGTCTGGTGCTGGTCGTGGTCGCCGTGTTTGTGGTCTGCTGGACCCCCATACACATCTTTATCTTGGTCAAAGCTCTGGCACCGGGAGTCCCAGAGACCACCCCCGTCATGGCTGCCTACTTCTTCTGTGTGGCGTTGGGCTACACCAACAGCAGCCTCAACCCCATCCTGTACGCTTTTCTGGATGAGAACTTCAAGAGATGCTTCCGGGACTTCTGTTGCCCAGGCCGGACAGCAAGAAACGGGCACGGCGTCAGCCGGGTGAGAAGCACTCTCCGTGAGCACACATGCCCCGCAGAGGGCAAAGGGGGCGGGGGCCTCGGACGACCCGTATGACTAGCCGTGGAGATGTCCTCCTTTCATGGTCGGGAAGACTCAAATGATCTGGGACTGACACAGATAACTACTGCCATCTGAGGAGGACACGGTGTAGAGCGATGGGGACTCACACCAAGGGGGCGCTGTAAAGCAGAACATCATTGTCCTGTTCAAGTTTTAGGTTCTGATCTGATTCTTAGCAGCATATTTAAGTGTGTTTATTGTTTTCTTGAACGTTATAGTTTTTGCAGTCCAGGAGTCATTGACCAAAGAGTAAATAATAGTACAGTAAATATACAGTAAATCTCTAATTCACTGAATTAGATGTAAATTCTGCTCTAGGATTATTTATCAGTCTAATATGTTTTGCTTAAGTAGAAGTGTAGCCTAAAAACAACAAACAGCTGTTTGTAAACTCACACATAATCCTTTGTTTTGGATTGGGCAGCAGTCCTATTTTTGTGTCATAAAAACGTGTCACAAAATTATTACTCAGGAAGCTTCACTTTATAAATGTTTTGTTTTTGTTTTGAAGAGAAAAGCTAAACTTCTCCACTCCAGGAAAATGGCGTTGGTGTAAAAAAAAGGTAGTTTTTCAAACTTACTGCTTTGCATTCTCTAGATTAAAATATCATGTAAACTTTGAGACACCTTGAGCTGTCCTTAGGCTAATTCACACCCCAACAAATATCAACAAACTCTGAAATTCCACTAGTTGTTGAGTTTTGTTGCCTTAGTCTATTAACCCTAATGTTGTTTGACAGATCATTTCATTAAAATTAAAGTTATATTTGTCAACAGGTCTGTTTAAACTGGGTTTGTTGGGGCAGCATTGAAAGTCACAAATGTTTGTTTTTAGTTTTAAGAAGTGCAAAGAGAATTAATATATTTAAATATTAATTAAAAATATTATTAATAGCAAATCATTTTTTTTGTTTTGGGCAGAGGGCTTAAAAACAACCGACTAAAGTTACTTAGTCATGTTGTTGTTGATAATATAATGATTCATCATTTCTATAGAAAAGATGAAAATTTTACAAAACGATGTATATCTCTATTGCATGTTAAACTATGACCTTTAAGTGTAATAATGTTTATGTAAATACAATTTATTAGTACATAGTGATCATAGTGATCATAGGATTAAAGGAACAGATTATTAGTAAAATGTCTCAAGCAAAACACTTTACACAGAATGTATACGTGCCGGTGCTGTAGTTATGGTATCAATATTATTAATGTAAAAGTTGCTTTACTGTAAAAAATTATATCAGTGGTGTGTGTGTGTGTGTGTGTGTGTGTGTGTGTGTGTGTTTCACATAGAAACCTAAGAACATGACACAAACGGCTTCAAGATTTCTTCTATTATGATATTTGTGTTTTGTGAGTGTGTGTGATTTGATGAAGACAACCAGTTAGTGTTCACTTGATAAATGATTTCTGTTATGACATCATCTCTATATTACAATAGCAGTATTAGCAATTAATTGCAGAATTGTTGTTGAAAATGTATTGACCTTTGTGCCTTTGTGTTTATTCCTGGTTAATTAATTTTTATGATATTATTTGTTAATCGTTGACATTTGCAATGTGACACAATATTCAAATGCAAATGTACTGAATTTCACTGAATGTTCGGTGATGTGCTTGTGCTGTTGTACAGAACGTGTTGAATATAGGTTTGCAGCTTAGCTTGTGATTTAATATGCGCAATTTTTAATTTTGTATATGAAATTGATTGACATGAGCTTTGATATGACATCAGTTGAGTCCTGCTTGTATAATATTACCTGTATTTCAAAATGATTGTCAATAAATGAAACATTGTGGTTGAATGATGAGTTTGAAAAATCAAGGAACTCAACAAAAGAAGATGAGACACCAATATAACGGAGGCTGCGTTGCCATGGCAACTCATTGTCCATCACATGGCTAAATTCGACCTGCAAGACACATTATTTTTTCCACACCTTTGAAGTGTAATGAGAACATCTTCAAGAGATGATGAAGATACACAGAGAAGATACACAGAAGATACAATTATGATGGGCTTTGAAAATCAATTAAACTGAGTTTTTATTTTAGAAAGTAACTTAATTCTAAAACGATGTTTTACCATGAATATATTCACTGGGTGTTATTGTCTATCAATGCAACTCCAATATTGTCTATCTATATTGTCTCAATGTCTATCATGCAACAGGCTGAACTTGACATTACATGTTCTTCTTGATCCTGGTTTCACATTAACGCTGTCCAGAGAAACCCCTTTAAATAAGTTGCCATGGGAGGTTTAATGGGTAACCAAGGTCATTCTGTGTGCTTGTGAAATATCTGCTTGTGAACCTTATAGAATATGTGCGTTCTGCACACTCTTATATAACAGTTTCCTATACAATAATTATATACATATATTAAATGCATTATATAATGTTGACTATATTATATAATATATGCAATGTTATATTCGGATAATGCATTACGATGGGAATATATAAATGCATTCAGAACACACTATATTTAAGGAATTACTATGTCAATTAATAGTGACTTTTATTATGATGTTCGTGCTGTACGACCACCGGAACAAGTATCACCGGTACTGAGTGTTTTAATACCTTCATAAATCGCATTGAAATTCAGTCCCGTTAAAATGAACCGACTCTTCGGTCGCAGCAAACTGACGGCAGCTCCAGACCTGTCAGACTGCATAGGAAATGTAAGTTTATGGCTTGTATAAAATCAGGATGTCCTGGTAGGTTTTCGGATGCTGTGATGCTCTGGTTACAGGTGGACACGAGGGTCGAGTCAATAGATAAGAAAATAGCACGAATAGACGCGGAGCTCGTTAAATATAAGGACCAGATGAAGAAGATGAGAGATGGACCTTCAAAAGTGAGCTTTGATATCATGTCAACAACGCAATGTGATGCAAACCTTATTATTATTATTATTATTATATGTGCTCCTAAGCAATTCTGTAAAAGCGACATACAATTTCTTTACAGAATGCAGTAAAGCAAAAGGCGATGAGAGTGCTGAAACAAAAGCGGATGTGAGTTATTGAATCAAATAAAATACAGACTTTTTCATTTCACATTCATAAAAGATGCTGCATTTTCTGCTTTAGTCAAACAGGTAGTTGTGTTTGTGTTTTTATCTATCATGTAGGTATGAAGGCCAGAGGGATCAGCTTGCACAACAGTCATTTAATATGGAACAAGCCAACTATACAATCCAGTCTTTGAGGGACACCAAAACAACAGTATAGACTTGTGTCCTCAATTCAGCTGACAGGTGTATTGTGTTATTACTTTATCTGTATTCATTTTTTATCGACCTATTTGTTATTATTGATTCACAGGTGGAAGCGATGAAGGTCGGAGCGAAAGAAATGAAGAAAGCGTATAAACAAGTGAAGATGGACCAGATTGAAGTGTGTGAAATGATGTTTTGAGAGAATAATGTTCCGTGATTTATTGTCAGAATCTTCTCATGATCCATGTTTGTAACTGAAGGATCTTCAGGATCAGCTGGAAGACATGATGGAAGAGGCCAATGAGGTCCAGGAAGCTCTCAGTCGCAGTTATGGGACACCAGACATTGATGAGGATGAGCTTGAAGCAGGTGTGTGTGTTTGCTTGCACGTATGTGTGTTTGCGTGTGTGTTTGCACGCATGCATGTGTGTTTCTGTGTGTGTGTTTCTGCGTGTGTGTGTGTGTTTGCACGCATGCATGTGTGTTTCTGTGTGTGTGTGTTTGCACGCATGCATGTGTGTTTCTGCATGTGTGTTTTCACGCGTGTGTGGGTGTTTGTGCGTGTGTTTATGACTGTGTGTGTGTTGGCGTGCATGTGTGTGTGTGTTGGCGTGCATGTGTGTATGTTTGCGTGCGTATGTTGGCGTGTGTGTGTTTGCGTGTGTTTGGCATGTAAGGGATTACATTACGTTTATTCATCAGAGTTGGATGCTCTTGGAGACGAGTTATTGCTGGATGATGACAGCTCTTATCTAGACGAGGCCCAATCCGCACCCTCTATTCCTGAAGGAGTGCCCAGTGACACTAAAACCAATAAGGTACAGATTGGATTATTTAGACTCTTGTCAGAGTGAGTCTTCATGCATTTAAATAATTCATTTCTTTTGTTGATTTCTGTGTGTTTGTTAGGATGGAGTTCTGGTTGATGAGTTTGGTCTTCCACAGATTCCTGCAACATAGGGAAGGACAAACGCAGACCCTGTTCTGTATTCAGTGTTTTGTTTACGTCTGAGGGAGGAAGTTTTGTCCTGTCTGTGCTGGTATTTGGCACTGAAGGGGTTTTCTGTACTCATAGGCCAGTTAGCACAACATTGTAACTTTCGTTCTGTTTGTTGTGTTTATCATGATGATTATTTCTCTCTCCATTACACATGGCATGCAGCTGTTTTACTCAGACGCTACTTATTCTATGACATAAAATATCAAAGACTAAATTTAAGTGTTAGTCAGGATCCAGACCAGCCCAGCTGTCAAAATACACTCACCCAGTCAAAATACCAAATGTGGCTTTTAATAAGGTAATAAAAAGCCTTTTGTTGCAATTGGCTATTTTAATATTTATTTTACCTTTAGTAAAAATTTTGTCATTTGGTCAAGACAGAGTTTGTCTGGCTATGCGGTGCTTAAAAAAGCTCTCAAGCATGTTAAAGAATGACAGAATTATTGTTTTGTTTAATTATTGAATATTCTTTTAACATTGTCTATAATATATTTTATTAATGAATATAATATAAAGAACTTCTACCTACAATTTAGCTTTTGTTAATGTGTTCAATATTATTGTAAAATGCATCCCTACAGTCTAAAACGCTTTCAATAAATTGTGGTATTTTAAAATATTAAAGTTGTTTTATTGTGGAATATTTTGGCTATTTATAAGAAGTAACAGGTTGTGCGCAAAAGTCTAACAAAGGTGTTTTATTTTTATTAACGCAATAATGCTTTCAAGAGACGTATGACGTAGAAAAAGAAAAGACGTGACGCGCGCACAACGTCACTTCCGGCTGCAGATGTACACACGGTAAAGTTGTGAACCGATAGCTAACAGTGTGCAGAAATGTCGGAGAACTCATTGACAGTTACAGTTGCTTATGGTAATTATATTTGACCACTTTTCACATGTACCACACTGAGGACTATCTTATGTCAGTGTCGTATAATATGTTTCGTTGAGGCTCGCTTTAAAACTGAAGCTACATCATCATCATCATCATCAACCAGCGATGTTTATGAACCATATAACACATGTTAGCTACTCATGCGTTTATGAATGCTAGGTTAATGCATCGTCTTATTAAGGCTGGAATCACAGATTGCCTCTGTGATAAACGACATTTGCTCAAGTTTTGATCTGACTTCTCCCGTCTCAGGTCCGATCAAACACAGCATCACTTTAACAGCACAGGATGGAAAGGAGCCATTATTAAAGGATTTGTGCGAGGCGCTGACAGAAGCCACGGGAGTACCGACACCATCTCAGAAAGTCATATTTAAAGGTAACATGCTTTGCTTTAGGCTAGAGGCTATTTCTCCTGCTGTGTTGGTTATGCTGGCTTTTCCTGATGTGTGTAACTGTATATCGTTATACTATGTGTACATATATTGTGCTATGCGTACTTGTTTTGCCTGTTCAGGAAAATCATTGAAAGAGATGGAGGAATCTCTATACAGCTTTGGAATAAAGCATGGCTGTAAACTAATGATGATTGGAAAGAGGGTAAGATGTGAACCTCACATACATGTTTTCATTGACCTGTAAGGCTGCATTGTCTCCTGGTCTCTGTTTTGATGAAGTCTAACAAGCTACTGTTATATTTATTAGAACAGCCCTGAGGAGGAAGCAGAGCTCAAAAAGCTCAAAGACATTGAAAAGTCAGTGGAACAAACTGCTAAAAAGCTTGAGAAAATGGAGGGCGAACTTACAGGACTTAAGAACGTATGTGTGACTTGCTTAAAATGTCTCTTTTGTAAAGGCAATAGATGCTGTGCCCGTTTCTTCATGTATAAGATGATTTTCAGGGTTTTCTTGCGAAGGAGTTGCAGGCTGAGGCTCTTAACAAACTGGACCACAGGGTGAAAGTTGCTGCTGAGCAGTTTATGAAGATCCTTGAGGAAATAGATGCCCTGGTAATTGTAAAAATAATCATTTTTGTTCTATGTGAAGTAGAGTTTAAAATGTTTATTGTATTGAAATATTCGTTTAATTAATAATTTCTCCAGTCCTGTATTTCACATATAAAAGTATAAATACATTTGTACCACGATTGCTGTTAGGATGTGAAAAGACTTTCAGGGAAAAATGTTTCTAAAAAACTAGCCTATCATGCTTTTAACTTTACTAAGATGTTGTATTTTTTATGTTTAAATGCATCAATGATGTGCAATAATATCTACAGAACATGCCTGAAAGCTTTAGCGATTGCAAGATGAAGAAAAAGGGACTTGTGAAAACCGTTCAGGTATGTGTTTCACTTGAATCGTACATTTTTACCTCAAACTCTTATTTACAAACTTCACCATCACTTGATCTGAAACGTATTTTTTTACACAGGGGTTCTTAGCTCAGTGTGACAAAATTGAAGCTGGAATTTCAGATCACTTGGCCAAGATTCAGAGCAAAAATTTAGCTTTAGCAGAGTGAACAAGACATCAGACTGACATCAGACTGACATCAGACTGACATCAGACTGACATCAGTAGTTACTGGAGTTGATCCATAAAGCAACTGGAGAAAAAAAAACTACCTTCACCCCAAAGTTTTGACACACTGGTTCTTCGGGTTCACAGACACGCCATCACCTACAGTTAAATAATACAAGATATTTAAAATATTTGATGTTAAATGTTGGAAACGCTTATGGCTGGGCCAGAATATTTGGTTTATTCAACCCCTCAAACAGCTTTTTGACTTGTTTTACAGACGTTTGATCCATAGTCTGTGTTTCTATTGGATAAGAAATGACGGTGCTGTAAAAATGTCTTTAGAAAGGGTCAAACCCAATTAAATTATAATTTATATGTTTTTATTGGTTAGGAGTTATTCAGATTGAATCTGAGTAATTCAGATTATTCAGATGTTCACAATTCAGATTATTCAAACTTGGGAATACATAAATGCAGTTAGATTTTCCTGTTTGTGAAGAGAGTGAGTGTGGATTGATAGTTTTGTTTTTATCATGATTAATTCTCAGGGTGCTTCATATCACTGGCAGTCGACTCTAATGATGATGTTAAAGGAAATTAAACATTTGACAACTTCCTATCGGTGTCCTTCCAGTAATTTAACATCATTTAATTCCTTTGGTTGTTCGTCTTATCAATATTTTGTGTATGAAATAAGTCTGTGTAAATTAATGTTCTGTATTATGTGGGATAGATTATGTGGGATAGACCCCACATCCTGTAATGAAATGTGGATGTCTATCGTACCTTATTTTAAATTATTATTACAAAATGTAATACCAGATGAAAACACAACTCATATATCCAGAATTTATTCTTCAACATTTACATACAACAACAGAACTGATTCCCTTTGAGAATTCTCACAGATTTCTAGTATTTGTGTGTTTATAATTATGTACAAGTCTAAACAGACCATGTAAGAGAAGGTCCACAAGATAGATCAAATGATCTTGCTGATGTATGTATTTTCTTGCACTAGCCCATAAATGTGGTAAAATGAAACATTTAAACATGTAGTATTACAGTGTAGTTATCATTAGTTTCAGTGGCGCCCGGCTCTGTTCTAATCGTCCTTGTCTTTGGCGCCGTGCTTCAGTATACGTGTGAATTCCACATAGTTGAAGTTCCCTTTCTTGTCAATAGGGGCCTCTCTATACAGCTCGTCTACTTCTTCATCTGTGAACCTGTCTCCCATTGTGGTTAACAGCTCTCTCAGGTGGTCCTCCTGAATGAAACCTAGGACCAATATTCAGCAAATGGGTCATTAAAATTTTATATCAAACCAAGCTTGCAAGAAACAGAAGTTTTGTTTTTTCCGTGCACTTACAATTAGCTACATAAGACCAAATGCAGAGTAAAAGTAATAGATGTGTGACTTATACTGGTTATAGATTTAAAGGATGAGGTTATTACTAGAATTAGAAACATTGTGGTGGGAGATTTGGTAACTCTTACCTGTGCCCTCTTCATCAAAACAAGCAAAGGCGTTTTTGATAACATCTTCAGGGTCTGTCCCATTAAGTTTCTCCCCAAACATTGTGAGGAACATTGTGAAATTTATGGGACCGGGAGCCTCGTTCATCATTGCTTCGAGGTATTCATCTGTAGGGTTCTTACCTGGCAACGAAATTACAGATCATGTTGGGACTGAGCGATTTGAGAAGAACTAACACGTTTACCCAAACTTCTCAACTTTGTTCTTACCTAATGAGGCCAACATGTCATGCAGATCCTCCTTATCAATAAATCCATCACGGTTCTGATCAATCATGTTGAAAGCTTCCTTAAACTCCTGGATCTGTGACTGGTCAAACATGGCAAAAACATTGGAGGTCGCCCGCTGGGGGCGCTTTTTGGTGGTTTTCCCTTTAGCCCTTTTGCTAGACATTTTGACAACTGCAAAAAATACACAATTTGTGCTTGTTAGGCTTGCATGTTAGAAACATCATACAGGTATACAGTAAACAAGACAACACGTGATGCTTAAAACAAACACGCATGCAGACGTGTTGCCTTTATTTAGAGTCCATTCTGCATTCGTGTCAACCATAACAATACAATTACATAAAACCCAACATTTAAAGATGATAAGACTATATGACTTTGTTTTATATGACTATAAGACGTTTGCTGTCCAGTACACTAGCTAGCTAAATAGCTACAAACATGTGTATTTAGTCCGATTATATCTGATCTGTGATCATTTGTCCACATTCAGACATGTTTTTGTATGACCACTACTGGTTAATAAACAAACTTGATGTTTTTTTTACAGGAAGAAGATAAACTACTGAGAAACTAGATAGCAAAGAAGCTGTGTTAGGACTACAGTAATACATAGGCGAATGTGGACAGATATTAAACCACAACGTCAGATCTAAGACTTAAAAAATAGTGTGTAAATAAGTCCCGATGCCACAAATCGTGTAAAATCTTACATACCTATTTCGGCAAAGAAGCAGGACCCTCAACAACAGCTGCCACGCTAGACACCGAACAGCTACAGCACCCCTCCCAAACTTAACACAATGGGAAAGTCCCATAGACGTATCATTACATCACGGACTGGAAAGGTCCATGAGTTATTCTGTGGGGTGGGTCCAAATTATGCCATGGGAAGCGTGCCAAAATAATGCTAATAGTGATGCTGAAATGAGTTAACGGGTGTTTTATTACTGTTACACTAAATATAACACTGCTAATAACACTATGAAGACAGTGCCACCATTTTGGATATTTAAACACTGAGTTTTTCCTATTACATTATATTCTATGCATGTGTTGTTTGAATAATACAGAGTCCAGGGAGCGCGCACTGAGAAAACTACATTAAACTACATTCAACTACATAAAAAGAGATGCTCTTTTCATTGATAATATTGATAATTATGTCTGTTTTTTACTGTTGTTGTACTTATATATTGAATTTGCCGCTTTACAGGTTGCATCTGCCGGCCTCCGCTTCAGGGTCTATATTTACCAGAGCCGGTCGCCATACAAGGTCGCGCCTGTAATCTGCAGACTGGCAGCATTATTTTGGTTCACTGGAGTCCCGGACCGTCGGCCGCCTCTCACCCGCTGCTCAGTTTGTGGATTTTGCCCCATATTTCCCTGCACCTTAGATTTTGGTAAGTGACAGTGTATTTACAATAGAGGCTAACCCTGGCCAAAACATAGAAATTACTCTTTCATTATATACAAGTTATTCTTTAATAACTTATAAATGTGAATTATTAACACAACGCAGAACTAAATTGTATTTAATATTTGTGATGTCTGATATTTTGTTAATGTAATGCATGGTGTGTCAATTGTTTTATTGTTAAATATGTTATAATTGTATAACTAATGTACTTAAGGGCCTTTTATTTAATACACACTTTTACATTTTAAAAAATAATGTGTCTGATAAACTATTTATGGGAATGTAAACAAAAACACTAACACAGCAGAATATGTTGACCAAGACTGTAAAAATGATTTCTAAAAATGAAAACACCCTAACAGCCATTTTGTTATTCTTGAAATGCATTGGGACATGTTTGTATTTTTGTGCCTCTGAACTAATACTCAATGGGAACTTTACTTGAGGCTGCATAAGAAGACGGGAAGGGGTCCGTGGGACGATCAGAAAGCAATCTCAGGATGTCAGGATCCTTAGAAGTACAAAAAGACCTGCAGCAACGGGACCTTGAGACGCACTATGAGAGTAGTTATCACCAAAGCTCCCTTTCGTCTGTTAGCTGCCAGTCTTACGCTGCTTATGCGAGCGGCCATGGGTAAGAGACGGGGGACCCATCGCTCTTGTTGCTATCAAGAATGGCTCCTTTAGGATAAAGCAACACATTACAAAAGCTGCTTACCTTATTATAACATCATGTGCTGCTTTTTTAAAGATATTTGATTTTACGTGCATTATGAAGTTACACCATTCTAACCTAATGCAATTTACTGGCCATCTGCTTAAACAAGTGTGTGATGCTGTTGTGATTTATTTTGATGCTGGTTGGAGGTTTGGAAGTCCTTATAAAATGTATTTTTTAATCCCTTTGGAGAAAATAAATGGGAAAAAACACAAAATAATAGAACTAGTTTGCTATAGAAAGAGTGGCTATTGATCACACTGGTTGCTCTGCTGCAGAAATGTTACTGTATGTTTCTGTGATATGTGTGTATTTCATAGCTTTGCTACTGTTAGATATATGTAGCTCAGAAGCATTTGTTACTGCATGGAGGAACATGTGCTCTGTTGAGTTCTGCTTAACTCGGTGGCAGGAACTTGAACCTCTGTGGCAATGAGCCCACAAAGATTATTTATAGTCATTGAAACTTGAAATCACATCAGTAAGACTGGACTGTAACTGTACATACAAAAACTGTACATGTAACTGCTTGAGCTACTTGTTTTTCTGAGAAAATCTCACTGTACTGACACTGTAGTTTAAAATAAGAAAATATGATACTCTCACATTAATTCAATGGAAGGTTTTCTGATAGATTATATGTGTACAGGAACACAGTTTATGTGTTTATGCATTAGAGTGCATTCAGTACTGTATATATATTCCCTGAGATTCGAACCCACAACCTTATTGCTGCTAGTGCAGTGCTCTATAAATTGATCTACAGGAATCTTCATGTTTGCCTCTGATGTGATGTGTTATTATTATTTCGTTTTTCATAGTTATAGAACGTTCCTGACAACAACTTTGAATTGTGGTAATTTTATGTAAATTTGACTGACATTAACTGTTAATCTACCCTTACTGTTCAGATGGCATTTCTGTGTTGCATTTACTGAAACAAATCTTCTACAGGTAATCTAGAATCTAATCGGTGATGTTTTGTAATGGTGTGAGAGATAAAAGGATCAGATTGATATTCTGAGAGAAATATATACCACCAAACAATGGCAATAATAACAATAATTTTTTTTTACATTTACATTTCTGTAATGTGCTGTACACAATAACACTATTCAAAAGAAATATTTCTTCATTTGTTATTTCTAAACTGCTTCTTTAAATGTTCTAATAAATGCTCAATATTTGGGATGTTTCTGCAAATATTTCACATTCACTAACACACTAAGATTTAACTTTTTTCTGTATTCCATCTTTTAATGACCCTGCTGTAACATTAATCAGTCTTGTTTAAAGTTTCAGAAGTTTGTCATTTCAGTTTTACATTTCAATTCATTTCAATTTCAAGTTTGCTCTGTGATCTTAACTGAGTGATGCTTTTTAGGGTGAAAACTTCTGTTAAGAAGGAGAAGAAGTTAAGTCCAGTCTCTAAGAAAGACCTGGGAGTGGACAAAGAAAACGAGGTCATCGGATACGTTGTACCTGTCTTCAGAAGCAGGTAGTTGCATAGATCAAGAAACCTTGAAAGAATGCCAGTGTGGTTGATGTTGAGATTCATTTTTGAGAAGGTTTGGTGCTCATCAGATTTCTGTCATGTTCTTCATCAGTCATCTAGCCACCCAGGAGCTGATGGAGGCCCAGGAAGAGGTGAAAGAGGAGGGTGTGGGTTATGCTGTCATGAGGAACCTATTCTCTAGGGATGCTGACTTCAAGATGGGAATTCATAAGAAGACCAGGGAAGCCACCATAAGAGAGTCTGCCGACCGCATGACTTTGAGCAAAAAGGTTAATAGATATCAGATCCTGCTTCTGTGGTCAACATTTTTAAAAATATTGATGCTACAAATTATAAAAGTGAACCAGAATTATGACTGTCAGCTACTAAAAATCTGCTCATCCAGGTTTGGAGCATCATAAGATCAAATTACCTCAGAGTAATTTTTGTTACTGTAGTTACTGCAATTATTTAACCCACTGATGTCCAAACTGTGTTAAGTAACAGCTAGTTAGTTTTAACAGATATAACTCAAATCATTTTTTAACTAAACAACCTGATTATTAAACCCAGGTTTGTAATTTGTTTTACACAAGATGCATGAGAAAGGTGAGTTCCAGAAAAAGATGAATCCGGACAGTTTGACTCACCCACCAGAGTTCATCGTGAAACCTCGTGGACAGACGGTTTGGGAGGGAAAAAGTGTGACACTGCATTGCACTGTGGCTGGATGGCCTAAACCTCGTGTGGCCTGGTGAGAAACATCACGCAGAACACTAATATAAGAACTCAGGATTATAAATTGTTGGTTTTTGATCGTTTTAACTCTGATTATTTGCCCTTTTATCTAATTCTGCTTTCAGGTACAAAAACAATGTTGTAATCGATGCAAAGGCTCACCCTGAGAAATACACCACAGAGAGTCAATACAACATGCACTCTCTGGAAATTAAAAAGTATGTTTGTCTTAGTGAATCTTTATTGCACCAAATGTGTGTTTATTCTGTGTTAAAATCAGTCACATGAGCAAAAAACTGGAAATGTGTATGTAATACATATGTTATTGAAAATATTTCATATATCATATTATTTAATATTTTGATTACTAATATGTTATATTTATTATGGTGGATTGCAGCTGTAATTTCAGTGACACGGCTGAGTATCGCATCTCTGCGCTCAATGTAAAGGGAGAGAGTTCTGCTTTTGCCTCCATTATTATTAAACGTGAGTATTTTCCACACGAATAACATTGAAGTATTGAAGTTTTACATGAAATTTTACTGATTCGAAATTACTTGAGGTATGTGTTTTTCGTTAATCTGAAAACTCAAAGCTGTAATAAGTGAAGTCTAGTCAATGTCTTTCTATTGAATATAGAATCTGCGCTTTGGGTCTTTACACTAGTGTGTAACTTACTCCAGATTACAGCTGCTGCCCTCCTGAGGTTCTATTTAAGGCGTCTGAAGCGCCTCAGCTTGGCCTGATCTATTCTAGAGCCTCAGAGAAACTGTGTCTATATCCACTCTCTCTGTACAACCAAACCAACTGTTTTTAATGTCTAATACTGCAATACTGTTGCTCAATGGGTAAAGCGTGGGCTGGCAACTCAGAGAATGCATGGACCCATAAAATCTATAGCTTGAACTAGCTAGCTAGCTATAGCTTAGTAAGTTGGTTGGGGTACTTGCTAAGTGTCTGTCAATAAGCTAAATGAAAAACCTTTTCACAATTTAGCTGGATCTGTTGTAATTCAATATATAATTGAATTGCATTTCGTATTTTTGTCATTTAAAAATAATTTGTTTGTAATCTAAAGGGTTTAAAGAAGATGAAGAGGGAGTTGAAAGACCACGTAAGTTTGACATACTATACAGTTATATATATGCATACACACACACATATATATATATATATATATATATATATATATATTATCTTATATATGCACCTATATATGTTATATATATATATACATGCTGTATTTATTCATGTTTATGTGCACAGATGGTTACAGCCCTGAATATGGTGTTACCTTCAACACTACTATCATTGACAAGTTCAGTGTTTCGTATGGCCGTGAGGGAGAGACCATGAGTTTGGGCTGTACAGTCATCGTCTACCCCAACGTCAAACGCTACCAGCCAGAGATTGTGTGGTACAGAAACGGTACGTTCTGTATTAGCTCAATGCTAACTGCAGTATTTAGTTATTGTGCCTGAAAAAGAACTCGCTATAAGGTGCTGTGTTTGTGTGTGTGTGCATGTCTATCTCTATATATTATGTTGTGTATCTTCAATGACAATTTGACCAATTCTTTAGGTGTTGCCTTGTCCCCTTCTAAGTGGGTAAACATGCATTGGAGTGGTGAAAGAGCCACTTTGACTCTTGTGCACCTCAACAAAGAAGATGAGGGTCTTTACACCCTGCGTGTCAACACCAAGTCAGGCTTCGACAGCCACTCCGCTTACGTGTTTGTCAGAGGTCAGTCCTACCTGTACATTTACTACAGGTGCTGTAAAGAAAGTGCTGAACTTTATTAGCAGGTAAAAGTTCATGTCTATTCTTCATTTATTATATGGGCAGTGTGTGTACTGTACCTGTAAGAAGCAAGACGTCATATTAGGTTTCTTTAAATGCAGCTTTTGTCTTTATTTAAAGGCACCAAAGGGGGACGGACAAGATGGCCTTAATTCTTAAAATATTTTCTAGTGCACATCTTTCAAAAATGTTAGTACCACCTTTATGGATTTTAGGCTTGTTGTTAGGGTTTATAAATGAGGTTCTGTCAAAGAAGTGTACGTGGAGTAGCTTAAAGACATCAGAGTAAAGATATTAGTGTGTTTACTAAGTAGAGATGTTGTTTTGTATGTACTGTTGCCATTATTAGACATGACAGTTGAGAGAAAATCTGTGTGTGTGTGTGTCAGATGCTGATGTGGAGGAGGAGGGGGTACCTGTCGCACCTCTTGACGTGCGTTGCCACGACGCTAATAAAGATTACGTGGTTGTCACCTGGAAGCAGCCAGCAGTGGAGGGCAGCAGCTCCATCCTGGGGTACTACATTGACAGGTGGGTCACATGACACATCAGGGCACTTAAGCCTGTGACATTGTTGCTCATTTACATATTTCTGTACAGGTGTGAGGTTGGCACTCATCACTGGGCGCAGTGCAACGACACTCCGGTGATGTACGCCCGTTTCCCCGTCACTGGGCTTATCGAGGGCCGCTCTTACACATTCAGGGTGCGAGGCTTTAATAGAGCTGGTGTGAGCCGCCCATCTCGTGTCTCTGACCCTGTGGTTGCCGTGGACCCTTCAGATCGCGCCCGCCTTAGAGGTTATGAGTTAATACGCTAACAAGTAATACAGTGCTATGCTTTTTAATTTGTGTATGAACATCCCTTTTATCTGTTACAGCTGGTCCTTCTGCTCCATGGACTGGAATGATCAAATTCACTGAGGAAGACCCCACAGGTAAGACATCCAACTGTAACTGTAACATCCAACTATAAACGTTTATTCTTTCTTTCAAAGATAACGTGAAACAATGTTTAGAAATGTGACATTTCCCAACGAAACAGAATGGAATCCATATTTGACAATTTGATCGATCATGGATTTTCACTAAGACAGAAAATAGCATTTGTGTTATTTTCATGTTGATATTGGCCTTTATGCAAACTAATCTATACATATGAATACTATTATGGTGACTTTGGTTGTTGGAGTTCTCTGTAGCATTATTTACCTGTATTGTTTTAGTGGGGGTGGTCCCTGGACTGCCCACTGACCTGGAGGTCACTGAAGCTACCAAGAGTTACGTTGTACTGAGCTGGAAGCCACCTGTGCAGAGAGGACATGAGGGGGTCATGTATTATGTGGAGAAGGTGAGGACGATCATTTATGATCATTTACAGTTTGCTTTTGTTTATGCGCAGCCTTTGCATTGCTAGCACAACACTCTACAGTTGAGGAACACTGATCAATATGAAACTTCTCTTTTGTCTAGTGTTTGGAGGGCACGAACACGTGGCAGAGGGTAAACACCGGGATACCAGTGAAGTCTCCACGATTTGCCCTCTTCGACCTCGCCGAGGGCAAATCCTACAGCTTCCGTGTTCGCAGCTGCAACTCTGCTGGAGTCAGCGAGCCTTCTGAAGAAACTGGAGCGACTACCGTGGGAGACAGATTGGGTACTAACACCTGACACAAAAAGAAAAAATAGGTTACTGAGACATGTTCTGTATTGCCCAAGGAAGAGTTTCTTTCAGAAGTTCTTGACGTATCATGTATTTATGTTATCACTGGAGCACAGCACAGTGTCTCAAATGGGCCATATTCTACACAATTGTAGCATTCCCTGAAGTCCACTTAATGTTAGCTAAGGTTTCAAGTCACCAGAACAGTCATGATTTAGTCATGACCACTTTTCCACCCTGATTTTTGTTATTTTTGCTAGTGTATCTTTAAATCATTTAAATGTAAATGATTCAGATGAATGATTATGGATTGTGGAATTACTGTCGTGTTCACACAAGCTCCTCACAGACAAACTGAAATAATCTTACACACACCTTACACACATTATCTCAACCTCACTGGGTGGGTAAATTACTGAGTTGGTGTTGACATGTAAACATGAGCATGATGGTCGTATATCATTGTGTTTTATAAACATTCAGATAAGGTAAATGAGTGGAATGGTTTGTGTTGTGTAGCCTATAGCTCCTTTAAATTTTAGCAGTGTAATGGATATATACTGTATAATGTGAGTGTAATGCTTTAATGGCTATAATAGGCACTTTCAAAATCCCTCATAGTTTATATCATTGTTATCTTCTGTTGTCTTTTGCTTTCAGACCTGCCCTCTGCTCCAGGTCCTATCATTCCCATCAGAAGCACTGACACGTCTATGGTGGTGACCTGGGGGGCTTCTAAAGAGGTGAGGAATCTGGTGGGCTATTACATTGAGGTCAGCGTCAACAGCAGTGGGGTTTGGGTTCCCTGCAACAACAAGCCAGTCAAAGGCACCAGGTAGGCCAATCAGAGCCCTGCATTACATATGAATCATTTTCACTGCCAGAACTGTTTCATTTGTGTTTTTGTGACTGATCACAGTTTGTCTGGGTTCTCTGGTTTGCAGGTTTGAGTGTCACGGGCTGAACACTGGAGACAAATGTGTGTTTAGGGTGAAGGCTGTGAATGCTGCGGGATACAGTCAAAGCAGTGCGGATTCTGAGGTCGGCGTTGTGCAAGCAGCCATTGGTGAGTTTTGTTACAGCTGTCAATACAACAGCCAATAGAAACTGAGCAGAAATCATCTCTCTCATTCTCTGTAAACACGCACCTCTATGCTAAAGTCACTTCAGCATGTAACAGGTCATGTGATACCACTCATACTTTGCATAGTATTAAAATTAAAGGACAACTGAGTTTGCATGCTGCATAAAGTTTGCATGCTTCCAGGTGACACGCTGTCACATGTCCTGCTTTGTTTATTCCATCAGAGCTGCTAAGTCATTATCCGAGTTAATCATGCATGACACAAACATTACAGTGCTGAGATTAGCAAAACTGCTACGTGAAACGCATCATGTTAACTTTCCCAGAATGCTAATTACACATGGACCGCAAATCAGACTGTGTGCGTCTGTGTGCTGTCATACAGGTGTGTCTGTGCTGTGGGTCTGTTTGTGAGTAACTGAAGGGTGTGTGATACCCGTGCATGAGCTCCTCCGGTGTCCTGTCAGAGTTTTGAAGAGCACAGTAAGTAGACACACACACACACACTCACACACTGTATATTTACTAAATATGTACATATAAAGATATGTTTATAATATAGTTTCCATTACAGAAAAAAATTACCTATATTTAACCTATTTTGTGGTTTAAAAAATAACCACCACACAAATTCTATAAGACTCATCCAAGCACACTTTACACAAGCGTGTGACAGGTATGAGAAAGATAATAATAAGTTTTCTAATAAAAACTCTGTGAGGAGGCATTACACCACATATAACAGAACCAGCATGATGTCTGACTCATTAACTGACTTCCTGCCTTTAGACGATGGAGGCTGACAGTGATGTTCGCCTGTGGAGCGACCAGCATGTTCTTTTGTGTTGTCAAATAAAAATAACTGTGTGTTTGCAAGTCACAAAAATACACAACGTCTAACCCTGTGAAGACACACAACAGGCCTGGTGCTCCTTCCATTCTAAAAATGGCTTTATATATTGATAAAGAGACAACTGATGGTGTTGCTAGTCTAAACTAAGCTAAGTTGTTGGTGTTGTTGTTGCAGCCACACCCTGTGCTCCTACCGGCGTGACCCTGCTGGAGAGCGCCCGCGACTACATGGTTCTGGGCTGGACGGCTCCTGCTGTGGATGGAGGAGCAGCTATCAGAGGTTACTATCTGGACTACAGAACCGTTAAAGATGGCGTCACAAGCCAATGGAATGAGCTGAACCTCCAGGCAGTCACCACCACATCTTATAAGGCAGGTCATTGTGTCTGAGTGAAATTCATTGGTTGATATTAATAGTAATGCAATTTAATGTAAAACATAACAATTCTGATTACATTGCTGAAGTCTGATCCACTTTGTCCTTGATTTAGGTGACGGACCTAAAGGAAAACAGCTTCTACCAGTTTCAGGTGCGTGCATTTAATCAGTCTGGTATTGGAAAGGCCTCCGTACCCAGTGTCCCGTTGGAGTGCAAGGAGTGGACCGTTGCTATTCCAGGTGAATCAGTCACCCCATTGCCCAAATAAACATATATACTGTATATATTTATAATATATAACCTGGTTGTTTTGAAACACAGGTCCTCCTCATGGCCTACATGTGCTGGAGATTCGTAAGAACTCCATGTTACTTCAGTGGGAACCACCAACGTTCAACGGACGCAGTCCAGTGACTGGATATTATGTGGACTTTAAGGAGGAAGATGGCAGATGGAGATGTGTCCAAGAGAGATCCACAAAACAGACCTTCATGAGGGTAAAGAAAGACTGAGATGTTTAATATCTGGTTTTCTGGCTGGTTAACAGATTGGCATAAGATTTGCTATTTACAAAGCCTGTGATTTCATTCTGTGACTTTTTATATGTAGTGTAAGAAACATTTACATTCTCTTTTAAATGTGTTTCCTGTGGTCAGACTGTTTAGAAATAATGTCTTCATACTTTGTGGAGACAAAACTGTTTCCATGTTTTTTTTTTTAACATTTCTTGGTTTGATAAAGGTGACTGGTCTTCAGGAAGGTGTTTCCTACAGGCTGCGTGTTCATGCTAAGAATCTGGCAGGTGTCGGTGGACCCTCAAAGGCAACTGATGCTATTTTGGCTCAGACTCGCCCTGGTGAGATTTTATGCAATGACATGGAGATCTTGGAGGGAACGTCTGTGTTCTTCACAGCTTTACAAATGTTGGGTTCTCCTCAGGAACTAATGAAATCACGGTGGATGTGGATGATGATGGTGTGATCTCTCTGATCTTTGAGTGCGCCGATCTTAAAGAGGGTTCTGAGTTTGTGTGGTCCAAAAACTACAAAGCCTTCACTGATACCTCTCGTCTTACCGTTCAGACTGTTGGGGGCAAGTACGTCACTGAAGAAAGATCTAGAACATTTTTGCAAAGTTCCATAAACATGTTGTGCAGATCATTTTTACTTTGACAGAACCATTAATTCATCTTGCAGGTCCAGAGCCATCTTTAATGACCCATCACTGGAGGACCTGGGCATCTACTCTTGTGTGGTGACCAACACTGATGGTTTCTCAGCAAGCTACGAGCTAACTAAGGAAGGTGACTCAAAGTTCTTTCTCAATAACATTTTATCCCATTACATATGTTTAAATAAAGTTAATCATCAAGATAGAATCACAAAGATCTCAGAGTCATTCCTTCAGGGAATAAACAAGGGATTCTACACTATAAATATTTTTATATTGTTAGATAAACAATACAGACTCTCTGTGATGATATTAATTGTTGTTTACGTGTTTTTAGGACTTAGGCGCTTGTTGGACATCAGCCACGACCACAAGTTCCCCAGTAAGTAGAAAGATTAATAATTCTAAATTATATAATAATAAGTTAATTCCAGACACACACGTTCCTGTCAGAATATTATATGTTTTGCACTTATGTAATATGTCACAGGATGTTATAAGCTAACTGTAAACAATATTCTGCAGTTATTCCCTTTAAAAGTCAAATGGCCTTTGAGCTTCAGGAAAAGGGACGTGTTCGTTTCTGGGCCCAAGTCGGCAAGTTCACGTCTAACTGTCAAGTGGAATATGTGTTCAATGATAATATCATCACTGAAGGAAAGGTATCAGAGCATCAGAACATTATGTTAAACCTCACAGAGTTTCATAAACACGCTCATGTCCATGTATCTTCTGTTTGTTATGCTCTGTAGAAGTACACCATGAACTTTGAGAAGACCACTGGCATTATTGAGATGTTCATGGACTCGCTGGAAGTCACGGATGAAGGAACGTATACCTTCAACCTTGTTGATGGCAAAGCAACCGGTCGGACCAGCTTAGTTCTCATTGGAGAAGGTAAGTTGACTATTTTAATTCAGTTACTCTGTTAAACGACTGTAGCCTGATAGTACAAACATTATAGACTGACAGACACATATAGTTTTGATCTACTTATGCTATTAATCAGTTTAAACGACCATGCAAAAAAAACAATCTATATTAATCATATAAACACATTCATTTCAGTGTTATGAACAGTTATGTCCTTTTGAGGGCAGTAGAGTACCTTTTATATCCAAAACGCGTGATTGCCAAAAATAAACTAGTATAAGTTAAAATAAGATGAATTCTTTGCGCTTTTATAATTTTCTTTCTGTTTCACAGAGTTTTCAGAACTTCAGAAGAAATCTGAGTTTGAGAGAGCCGAGTGGGTCAGGAGACAAGGTGGCCAAACTGTGTTCTGAATGTCTTTGTCATATTATATTATACTTAATTTATACTTAAATTATATTGTAGTCATTTAAATATATCTAAATCAATTCCCCCACGCGCAGGTCCTCACTTCGTGGAGTACCTCAGTTTTGAAGTTACCCCGGAGTGCGACGTGCATCTCAAGTGCAAGGTTGGGTACCAGCCATCAGAAATAAGCTCGTATTTTTTTCTTTGGGCTGAAAAGAAACTTCACAATTTGCGTTTGTTGCTACAGGTTGGAAACATCATGCCTGCCACTGAGATCGCCTGGTTTAAGGATGGAATGGAGATTGAAGAGGAAGATGAGGATGCAACGAAGATCGGAAAATCTGCTGATGAGTTGATCTTTGACATTGGCAAGGTCAGGCGTTTAGGAGCATTCAGACGAGCGTTCATAGAGTTCAATATGCTAAAGGCTTGGCTACGCTAATGGCCACCATCCTCTCTTACACACGGACCATAAATGATGAGATATACAGAGACATTTTGTTGTCTCAGATACGTAAATAGATTTTAAAAAGTCACAGTTTTTACTTGTTTTTTATATTTCAAAGACCCTGATGAAAATTTAATAGCCAGTGTTTAAAATTCAACGTGAAATCCATACAGACCGTTTGCATACAGAACGTATTTCTGTCCTTGTATTCATAGCTGTGCTTGATTCATAAGTTATTGATTTATTGAATTGAGTTATTGAATTACCTCCATAACATAACCAGGCTTTCTGATTGGCTAACACACAGGCGTCTCCAAGGCTGTTCTACTTTTCTTAATAAATATCTTATTGCAATCAGAAATAGTTCACATTATGAACGTGTAAAATAGCAAATATTGCGTCACGCTGATTGTTAGAGTCTGTGTATTTTAAAATGTTTATTATGTTTGTATCAAGTTCTGTATATTGGACAAGTTGTGTTTACCAATTTTATTAGATTTATCAACATTTATGTCCATATATCATAAATATATGGTTCTTCCGTGTGTGAACCTTGGTTTAAAAGGAAGTCAGTTCCTGAAATCAGTCAAATTGGATGGAATTTTTTCATTGGTTTATCATATGCATTAACTAGAAATACGTTTTGAAAACCATCTTAATTTGACTGAATTCAACAACCAATAAGGTGCCAGTCCACTGGACTGAGAGAGGGGTGCACCCGCATTAACCGCCATGTTTGTTTAATTCACAGCTTGTTATTAAGAGTGAAAAAGAAAACGAAAAACAGCAGAAAAAGAAACCTGCCACCGAAGAGATCACAAGCAAGCCAAAAGTCTGGAGATTTTAATTTCTAAGTTACCATCACTGTCACTGTGTTGTTTTTGTGATGGTGATGTCTGTTCCTCTGTTGGCCTGCAGCATCCGTGCAGGAGAAAAGCTTGGCTTTTCGGTCCTTCCTGTTTGTTTATTTAAATGTCACTCAGTGTTGTTTTGGTCTCAGTTGATTGAAGCAGTGTTCAGTTTCTGTGCCTTATTTTTCCCACATTTCCTCAACAGATTTCAAAGAAGGATGCAGGAATTTATGAAGTAAAACTGACGGATGAAAGAGGAAAAGACAAAACTTTGTTGAATCTGACTGAAGCAGGTATTATTAGTTATTAGTAATATTATTTATATACAAAATAATTTGTGACTTTAAATTTTAGCTATAAATATTCAATATGTCACGTGTGTAATAATGGTTATTTTGTTTTTTTTTCATCAAAAAAATGTGAAAACTGATTCTTTCTCAACAGGATATCAGGCAGTCCTGAA
>JBAJNP010007107.1:0-23513 GCA_036877545.1 Yasuhikotakia modesta | reverse complement strand
ATGTGTGTAGTCACTCTGTATGTCCCTCTGAAGAATTCTAACATAGGTTTATTTTTAAGGTGAATGTTTATTTTTGAATCATTTTAGCATAATTTTCACAGTCTGTCGGATGCGTTTCAGCACTGGTTAATTCACAATGTAATGAAGCTTTGCTAAAAAGCTTCATGTTGATATTGAGGGATGGGGCAGTGTGAACCTGAAACCCATTAAAGATCTAAACCTTTAGATCTAAATCTTTAGACCTAAACCTTTAGATCTAAACCTTTAGACCCATAAAAGATCTAAACCTTTAGCACAGAAACTAAACTATTTTAAAGTTAAAAGCTATTTTAGAAGTTAAAAGCTATTTCAGAAGTTAAAAGCTTTTTTAAAGTTAAAAGCTTAAATCTTAACAGCTTAGGACAAATATGAAATAATAAAAAATGGCATGACCCACTTTAAATGTCAGCGTATCACAGTATGAGAAATGAACTTGCCAGAGCTTGAACGCGTGACAACCGCTTGTCTGCTGGGTTGATGTCTTCCTTCTTTGGACTGGTGCATTTGGGCTGACCTGGTATAGCATCAGGAAGTTGAATAAACAGCAGTTCTTCTCTGTCTGAAACACGAAGCTGCTCAAACAGATCTCCAACCGTCGGCTGCTTTGGGCACACAGACGCAGCCCTTGTGTCTTCAGATCTGGATGACTTCTGACCAGAATCACAGGTCTCCTCTTTAACTGCAAAAATGTTAATGTGTTCATTTTGAAAAAGTAGTACATAAATTGCTTTAACTATCATTACATTATATAACTAGCCACATACAATTACTGATAGCATAAACCATCTTACATGTACTAGCCAAGTTGTATGCCTGATGGAGTGGAAGTCTTATTGGCCTTTGCATTGGATCATTTTTTAACCCAGGATCATCCAAAAACTATTTAATTAAAAAGAAACTAAAATAGTTAGCATTCAATAAAACAACACAAAAGTTTAATTTTTATTGAATGGGGTCTTGTAAGCGCATACATAATCATAAGAGGGGCAATGTGTTGAGACTTACATCATCTCGTTGGAGTTTCTGTAAAATTTCATTATCATCATCCTCAGTATTATTCTTTTCCTTTTTAATGCACTTTGTGACTAGTGCAGGATCAGGGTCGCTTAGGTTCGAGCCTCCCCAACTACCTGCAGGTCAAACACACTCAGTAACTTAAGTCCCTCATTCCACTCTATGAGTCATGGTTGTGTTAATGTGCTCTACCCAGTTTCCTGTAGCTGTCTGCAGGGCCTTGTTCAAATATAGAGTGAGACTGAATGGTCTGTGGCTTTCGTTGTCGTTTTTCTCTCTGTCTATCTTCTCTGTCTCTCCTCTCTTTCTTTGGTGCATTGTGAGTCTCCTCTTGTAACCTCCAGAAAAGAAGAGTTGCAATACAAGTGATTTGTTGGACATTTAAGCGAATATCTATTTTGTGGTGATTTAATGCACTAAGTTTCTGTGTCAGATTAGTTTTACAATGGCTGCTAAATTTATAGATGATTAAAAATATTAAACATGTTTTTACCAAGCTTTTACTATGTTTTACTTCTTGCATTAAATATTTTAATTAACAACTGCTAAAAATCACAGCATCTCTGATAGAAAAACCATCTGTACTGTACACAGTTATCAAACAGTACAGATAAATTTATTTTACCTAAATTGAAAATAAAATATATGTTTAATGTGTAAAATACTTACTCATCTTTAGTTTTGCGCACAGAGTTAACATTTGGTACGAATGTTTTCTGTAGAGAAAGTCAAGAGTCAAATACTAGTATGTGGTTTCATACTTCACATAATAAAGAAAAACAACATATGATAAGATACTAAGTACTATTCATCCACAGACAAAAGCAAATACCTTCTTGTATCCACCCAGGGTGAGATCTCTGGAGCGCAGAGAGGTTAGTCTGCCTGGCGGAGGAGTCACTAATATCCTGCCTGGCAGTCCTTTACCTACAGACAATGATGGTCTGAAAGAGGCCGAACTGGCCTGTTGATGCCCATCTCCAAGATCAGACATCCTGCCCAAAACAAGTTCATTTTTACTTGCATAGTGCATTTTGCTACATTGTTGCAAAGCAGGTTTACATAGTCAAGCTTTAGATAAACTAGTTAATCCTGCTTTTCTCACTGGTTCATAACCAGATATACCACGATTCAATTAGAAATAACTAAATACATCATTTGGGTTCTGTTAGTATTTGGACCGGTTATACTGAAAGTGATATTTGTAAAATGCCTTATAATATGCATATATAAGAAGTCTCCAAATACACTTACAAATACACAATTCACTTAAAAAACAAATACGCGTATTGAAGCAATAACCGTAAGTCTTATTTCAGGATACTGATATCACATTACCTCAAATCAAGCTTCATTTGTGCAGCCCTGCAATCATTGACCACATACTAATGTCATGCTACACAGAGGTGCGATTTGTTTATTTAGTAAATAAACATAAACATAAATAAACAATTTTTAAACGGATTGTTTCTTTATTATGGCTGGTCGAAGCTGTTGCAAATTACTCTATAGTCTATAGACAGAACAGTGATCTGAGCCACTGCGTCCGTTACTACATTTCTGGCGGAAAAAGCAATACATTTTTGCAGCTGTGTGATTATTTTATAAAACCCTGCCAGCTATACCGAATAACCGTTTTATAAAAGCAATTAGCCCGTGAAGCCATGGCTTACAGTGTATGTACAGCTAAGGAGGTTTCAGGCTGCACTATAAACACTAAGCGCGCCTCCATTTTGATACATACAGCGAACAAAACAAACCTTTAATATGCCTTTATGCTACTTGCACAGTCGAATTTTATGCACGAATGACGGCAATACGATTATGTGGTTTACATGTACATGAAAACAAAGATTATAAAGATTATACATACTTGAATTGTGCGTAATTATCATTAGTCGAGCTAATAGCTACATCCTCTTTACAGCATCATGAGTCACGTGATCAAGCACTCAATAAATAACTGCAACTGTAGTCTTTGATAAATAACGTGAAAAATGAGACACAGAAAAACAAATTTGTGCGACATGTACGATACGCCCAAACATTAATTTATACTGAACGTTTTTATATTATATAAAAACTGTATATTACAATTTTTACAATATGTAATTTGTTAAAATAATAATAATCATTGTTGGCATAAAAACTATTCATACATACATCAAATACAAACAAGGAAAATTATAACAATAAAAGATAAAAGAATGTTAAAAAAAAACACTAGGCACTCACATTTAGTGAGTTTCTTTTACCACTTTAGGGTATAAAAGAAGCCTTCAACAGTTTTGGGACTCATATAGTTAAAACTAGACTAAATGGACATGATGTCGTCTAAGTAGACGGGTCACTTGGTTTTGCAACACAAAACCCCCAATCGATCCAGCCATCCATCCTTTGGCTCGCATGTAAGTAAGGGCGGCGCTGCTCATACGCCTGCCCTCAATGAGCGTGTCCTTCTCCGGTCAGTGTTAGTGACGGAGCCCCTGACGCTTACTCACTCTCCGCGGGCATGTGTCTGATCTGAGAGCGGAGAGTCAGCGGTGCTCGTTTACAGTCATGGCCGCTCAGTGTGAACCCATAAGTGGATACCTACAGCAGTCTGATCCGGGCTCCAACAGCGAGCGCAGCACTGATTCCCCTCTGCCCGTGTCTGAGGATGACTCCAGCGGACCCACGGCACCCCCGGACCCCGAGTGGACCGAAGAGAGATTTCGAGTGGACCGAAAAAAACTGGAGATCATGTTATTAGGTAAAACCGTTACTTTTATGACAACATTTACTGTTTAATAAAGTTTTAAAAAGAAAAATGAAAAACAAAGAAAATGAACAACGTCATTTAACTCTCCAAGTTAATCGCAAAGTTTTCTACACAAAAAACAACTTTAAGTTAATAATTGCCTTGTTCATTTGTTAAACTAATGCTTTAAAAGTAACTTGATTTAACGCATTGTCTACAGCATTGTGTTGAGTCAGTTATTGCTTCTGATCTGTATTGTTCAAGTGTTGTGGGATGCGTTTCTCAAAAGCGTCGCCTAAATATACTGTAAAACACCGCAGAGACTATTGTCGCTAACTATTTACTTAGACTTGCTTTTGAGAGAAAGCAAGTCTCCCTGATCTTTAAGCTACGTTTAGGCAGAATTTTGTTATTGCATATTATCAGTTATAAGACTTCTTTGGGAATCAAGCAACATCATTGTTGTTTAAATAAACTTTATGATAAAATATATTTCACAGTAACAGCTGAGTGTATCAGCAATACGCAGAAAACTTAAGGGTTTCGAAGTTAGGTACCCTTAAATGTACTAAAGGTACATTTAAAATAATCATTTTAATAAACAACATATTCAAAGACGTTAATAAATAATTAATATTAATAGTTATTATTATTTTTATTGCTATTTTTTACCACATTTTCATAGGTTATTGGAAAAATTATTTGTACAAGACATCTTTTAACAAGTGTGTTTATTGTATATGTATGGACAGGAAAAGTGATAACAGGATTGTACTGTATATGTACTCTGACAGCACATGTACTGTGTGTGCAGTGAACACATCGAACAATAGGGGGCAGTGTTAAAGCAGTTCTGATTATGACATTAGGTTGAAATAAGAGTTTTTCCTCAATTTGTTCAAGTCCTCCACAGTAATCGTAGAACAATTGGATTTCTGGCCACTCGGCGGAATGTTTCAAAAAGATTCAAACTAATCTTTTTGTGGACAATCATCATTCTGGTTTCAGTTTGCAGTAATTTAATTTGCTAACACTTTACTGATATTTTTTATAAATGAGTATACATTGTCAAAAAAATGTCAAAAAACAATGACCTTCCTGCTTATTTGTCACAGTGGCTGTGCACAAGTGCATTGTGGGGTACAATATCCTCGGTATGTGGTGTATGTTGCACATTCTTTTAAATGTAGTAGGTCTTTATTATACTGTCTGTATATAAATAATATACAGGCTATCCACATTATTCATATACTGCCCAGAAAAGGCAATATGTTAGTATGTTATTTCATATACAGCCTGAAACATCTATTACCATTCTGACCCTGATCACGTTTGACTCCAGTAAATTCATCAAGCAGTAGTTTTTGTGGAACATAGACTTCATGTCCCTGATGGCTCTACAGGGATGGTGATGCTTTCTGGTGAAATACTTCTCTACATCAGGCATTCCATATAATTTCCTCACGACTTAGAGTTTATAAAGGGACATCAGCGTTCTACACAGACGCAGTCACCAGGTTCAGTCAACCACAGCAATCCTTCCTGCTGAGATCATTCAGCATCTTTTCTTAGAATTTACAGATGGTATTTGATCATCCGGTGTGGAGCAACACTGATATTAAAATTCCTTTGGAAGATGTACAGAGAACTTCATGTGAATTGTAAAATAATTTCCAAAACTACATATGGACACAGCATTACTCTATTAAATTTAAGATCAGTCATGAGTAGAGTACTCAGCTGAGTAGAAACAAAAAGAGATCTTGTGTGTTGTAAATCCAAAAACATCATAACAAATCCATTGAAATAGAAGACACTTTTCTTGAGGAAAACAGTGATGGATTTTGTGTTTTGCCTGGTTGACATTCCAGCTTATAACAATAACAATTCCGGTTTGTCAACAGACGCACATGCTTTAGATATGTTATAAGAAACTGTTGCCAGATATAGTATCATTTTACTGAGGAAGAACTCAAAGGCTGTTTATGTTTAAATCTGTAAAAAAGTGAATTGAGTTTTTTTCTATGTTGTCACATGATATGAGTTTCAAGTTCAGTCTTCACATTTAATAACAGCGAGTGGAAAAAACTGGCTCATTTCTGCATGTTTTCAGAAATGTTCACAGGTGTGTGTTCCAAAAGCACTTTGTCCATCAGATATAATGAGAAAAGTTAAGCAACATGCACATTGGATGGGAACATACATTAATCACTTTATTTTAGAACTATTTTATCTGGCTCATGTGAAAGAATCTCACTGTCATCATGGAATTTTCTAAAAATCGATAATGAATCACCAAGTCTGACAGCAATTATTTTCTCTTCCAGATGTGTTTGAATTATTTCATTTGTGTCATATTTGAAAGAGTAGTGATGTGTCCACTGTGTTTAACTAGAGCAGGAAGAACTGCTGGCTGTCTCTGTGTGTCATGAGGCAGCATTTTATAGCATCATATGTTGATAGGTGGCCTTCTATGGTACTGTTTCTATATACAGCTGTCAAAACCCATGTAACCCTTTATAGTATGATGTTATTGTTAGCTTAGCAGTAAACAAATACCAAAGTTGGATCCAATTTCTAAAACTGTCAAAATATGTTGAATATTTTAAATAGTTATGTTTAGTTACAAAACAAACAACACATATATATCAAGATTATTAAAAAGAATTGTTTACTAGGTCAATAATTGATTTGAAATTGTATTGAGTATTGGTTTTTATTTCCTGCACTGGCATATGTTGAATTGAAACAGAAATTTGATTGAGACATATCAAACATATGTTCTTTTACTTATGTTCTTTAATGGCATTACATGATTGTGCTGGTTGAGGAACATTCTTATTGTAGAGATTATTTTATTGGACAAAATTTTGTGTGGTGCAACATACTATACTTTTCAAAAATACTTTTCAATTATGTCCAAAAAGGTAATTTTGTCAGCTTTTAGAAACACAGCAGATATTTATCACAAAACTATAGTTTTTTTTTATTAACCTGAGACACAGCACTGGCCTTTTATTTATGGAAACATACTATAAAGAGTTCATTCTAAAATTAGTTGTGTGGTATGAGCACTTTGGCCAACTGTAATATGTGTGCGTGTGTGGCCAAGCTCTGGTTAAAAAGTTCATCTATTTGTTGTTCATTGGGTGAAAGTATAAGGACAGGAAGTGAGTCTGCTGAAGAATGTGCTTGGGGCTAACTGTCCTCTGGATTGGGGCCTAGGGAAACACTTTTCTCTGTAGCTTTCGGTGGGTAAACGTGGCATTCTCCCCAAGAATTACTGCTGAGACAACTCGGCGCTGCCTCAACCTTGAGTTCATAGCAAAACAAGCCTGGCGTTTTGAGCATATCGGCCGATCCTTCAGGAAAGATCTTCAAGCATTTCAATTGCTGCATAGGAAACTTAATACAATGCTAAAGGCCAATAAATGTTGGAAGGAATGGAAATAAGTCTGTAAAAAGGTGGTAGAATGTAGTATATTGGGAGCATTCAGGAAAGCCTGGCTTGTGTTGTTGGGGTATGAAGGACTCTCGAGAGGTGGTGGGCGGAAGAGTCCCAGTGCTCACAGTGCATAATTCACTGCAGCTGTTAAGAGTCTCTGTTTTAAAAAATGCTGGCTCGGACCAGAGACTTTGTTATGACAAGGAAAAGAACAAGCCATTACACTACAGCTACTACCTCAACGGATCTGAGTCTAAAACAAAATGGTTGTTTTTCGTGCAGTCAAACCATATGGATAAAGAATTGTCTCATGGTCTTTTGTTTAAGGCTGAACTGGAAAATTATAGATGTTAAAATACTTTCTTCCTCCATGGGACAGATACAACATGCAGATACAACAATAAGTCATTAACAGATCAATAAACCAGGAAATAGTCAAATCTGTGGTTCTCTGATGCTTTGTTTGCTTGCACACCCTGACCAGCCTGTCACAGCAAGAATGACTCTATCAATGACGTTGGTTTAGGGGACTTTTTATTTAGACGAATGGCAGATGGAGGGAGCATTCATTGTTTTTCCAGTTCTGTTTAATAATGCTAGAGGCACAGAAATTACACATTAAAATTGAAATGTTTCACTTAAGAGAAAGAAAATATTTTTCTTTGTCATATCACTTTGATATTTACAGTTTTCTGTTTGTGTTTAGGTGGTCCTCTGAATTTATTTAAAACAGTATCAGCAGAATGACTAATGCCATTGGCAGCATTGGCGCTTGTTTTTATGCAATGCAGGAATTGCATTTGAGATTCTCTAGATTAGGCACAATTTACAGGAGGGATGTTGCCCATTCCAGCTAAGAATTCCAGCATGTGTCTGTGGCCTCAGAGAAATAGTAGCATGTTTGTATTGAACATCCATTAATGCAGACAGCCTGGGTGTTTTGGTCTGATAGTTAATTACATGGTGCTAAGCTGTATGTTAGCTATACTTTAATATGGCAAACAGGTTTTATATAATTAAAACACAAACTGTTAATTTTGTTTCAAAATTGAATATTTGAATATTAATACCATTAATATCATCATCTCTGCTGAATTAAGAGAAACATGCAAGAAGCCATTTTGTTGTCCTGTGACAAAAAATCATAAAAGAGAAAATATTATCACAGATTAACCAGCATGAATTTGTCATTGATCCCAGAGCAAATCATCTGTGTTTTTAAACGGGAGACTTTAAAAATCACCCCCTCCCATTGAGGGAACTTAATCCCACTCTGCAGAGCCAAGAGAGACAGCTGGCGGTGAAGGTTTCCCAATAGCCTGTTGGTGGATAGTGTGGAATGGGATGGTATGTACCCTTCATCCATTGATAATCTTGAGAAAGCTTACATTCTTTTAAACTGCCTCATGCTCAGCTGGGACATGTGAACAACGTAGACATCTTGCAAGCTTTGTTGATTGTTTTTGATGCTTTCCTTTTGCCTTATCGGTCAGTAACAAGTAAGGACATCTGAGATTATTGAAAGCCAGTCATGCAGCACTACAGTGATGTCTTTTCCTGTTTAATAATTTACTTGATGCATAAAAAATGGTGCACTCCTACATGTTGTTTGCAGCACACCGACTTGTGCAAATAAGTTTAAAATATTTTTAAATTAAAAATTTTTTAGGTCCAGACAAAAGCTTATTTTGTAGCAAGTGGCACTGAAACTCAGAGAACTGTGTGACGTGACTTTTGCTCCTACATATATAAAAAGCAGAATTAATTTAGTGTTAAGTTAACATTGCAAGACTGTAAAAAATAAAGTGACTGTACTGTGCTGAATGTCACAAGCCTCTTGTGCTCAGGGTCCCTGATGCAACATACAGTAATGCAGAAAACTCTAGAGACTTTTAAATGTTTATAATCTACTATGCATTTAATAGACCACTGTTAATGCATTCAAGAGCCATCAGATCCCATCTTCTGCTGTGCACATTATGCAACATTTTTATGACATCAAGGAGAGACTTCATGATACCGTGGCCAGCAGTTATGAGGTCAGCAGATCCAGTTGAAAGCATGGGCTGATATCTGTGCCATTGTTTGGGAGTTTCCATAGCAACAGGAGGCCGTTGTTGCTGCAAAGATCCACTGAACCAGTGTAATGACATGTTTAATAGACACGTTTTCCATCACAAACAATTAAATGTGGCCAAAAAAAGATACAGCCCCTCTAGTGAAACTCTCTGTTAAGAGCCAGGACTAGCTGGGATCTTATTAAATCTTCGGTTCATATGTAACTCCACCTGCTATTGAATTTGTTACCTCTGTGTCAACGGCCCAGAGCTCTGACCATTAACATTCCACAGCCTTTAGTATTGTAATAATAACAATGCATTATTGTGATAATAATGTATATTGTAATATTGCAATTTAAACCTCAGGATCACCCATATTGGGAGAGAAGCTACAAACTTCATTATTAGGCTAGAAGTGAACTGAGTTCTGACATATCTATGGAAAAGCTATCAGAAATCATTCTGTTGATCTCAATAGCAGTTGCTCTGCAACCACAATACAATGACAAGTTTGTCATTGCTTCTCATTCATTGTCATTGTTTTTCATTTGTCATTGTCAAAACAATTTTATAGGCCAATCACCAATACATTACACATTATAAATTATAATATTCAAACGTTGTATGTTTTTCTTGTAAATGCCTTAAAGCTGATCACTAAACAAACAGTGCTTTACAACATAGCACAAGAACAAGTCGTAAGTCTGCTGACATTCCTTTAAAGACTGAGCATTGTTTTACATTGTTTCTAATGCAATTCAAATTTTATTATATTGTAAAGCCCATGAATTACTTAAGGCATTCTAGGTGTAAATGACTCACACCTAACATGAGTTATATTAATTAATACTTCTGTCAGTAATTTAACTAGTGGGATAGTAAATGCAACAATGAAACATTGTTTTTGAATGACTGGTGTCACATGGATTTATGGCAGGTTGGATGCAAGCGCCTTTTTAAACTTTAAATTAGATGACATTAACTGCCTGTCACGGGTGGCTGCACAACTAAAACAAAGGGAATGCAGAGGAATGGAGATAACATCAGAAACAGTTTATTCCAATTAAAAAAAAAAAAAAAAAAACGCATACCATTACATACAAATATTAAGACAAATACAACAATGAAAACAGAAACATGAACAACTTAAATGGGGACACAAATCAACAGAACAGGTGAACACAACTAAAACACAGGTGAGGAATATTAACGAAAACAAGAAAAAAAAAAAAGAGAAACCAAAACATGGGCAAAACCATAAAGTTAAAGGGCGGAGTGTGACTTTAACCCCCCTCCTGGAAGGCGAGGCCTCGCGCCAAAGACAACTGGAAGGGAGGAGCCAGGATGCCAGGAGCCAGGATGAACCCTCAGGGACCAGCCAGAGGAAGGAGCCAGGGGAGACCCAGCAGAGAAGCAGGACGACAGAACCCAGGAGAAACCCTCAGGGACCAGGGCAGAGACCTCAGTGGAAGAAGCCAGGATGACGGGGACCAGGAGAAACCCTCTTGGACCAGGGCGGAGATCTTGGTGGAAGGAGCCAGGGAAGAGCTAGCATGGAGCCGCAGCAGGAGGAGCCAGTGGAGACCCAGGCCACAGCCATAATGGCCACCCCCTGCGTAGTTGAAGGAGGTAGCCCTGGAGGAGGAAGGACTGACAACTCCAGGGGGCAGGCCAATGGAGGCAGAGCCGGTGATGGAGCCCAAGGAGTCGACGGAGAGCCGAAGCGGCACAGAGGATCCGGAGGGCCAAGACGGAGCAGGTGGAGACAGAAATCCGGAGGGCCGTGGTGGAGCCGGTGCACCCGAGGATGGAGGAGGAGCCGGAGGGAAGGAGGAGCCTGATGGAGCGGGAGGGATGGAGCGACAAGGTGGAGCCAGGTGTGGAATCCAGAGGCGGAGGATGGTCGACAATGGACCCAGGCAGAGCTGGAGGGATGAGGAAGCCCAGAGGAGCTAGGGGACAGACGGGACTGGGCGGAGACGAGGGAGCTAGGGGACATGGCACAGCTGCAGGGTCCGAGGTGGAGTCCAGGATGCCGAGTTTGGAGGAGGGATCCAGACCCAACACCACTGGCGGCTGGAAGACCTGCGGCTCACCCACTGCACAGGTGGTAGGCTGAGGGTGAGCTGTGGGGCTGTCAACAGACAGCGGTGTAGATACCCGAGCATCACAAAAACAGGATAGTCCAAGATAGGGAGGGTGGGAAAACTTCAGGGGCAGCAACACAGTCACACAAGTCAATGAGGTCCAGTGCAAGCTCACCCTCAGTGGAAGTGCAGTGAGCGAAGCTCCTCAGCCAGCTCACGTCCCAGATCCGGAGTTGTAGGCCCAAAGGCGCTCTGAGGCTCTGTCGCTCCTTCCATGAACGACTCCTCAATGGCTATGGGCTCAGGCTCTCTGGTCTCAGGCTGGAGCTCTGCATATCTGGATGGTAGAGGGCTGGGCACTGAGTCATGAGTAGAGCTGGTGTCCGGGCCAACGGCCACCACCGTCATGGGCGACCCACAAGACACCAGCTCCCACTCGAGGAACTCCTGTAGCGTCCCCTGAGGACCATTTCCGGACAGCTGTGCGTGCATGGCGGCATTTAGATTGCCAATATAATACGCGCACAGAGCGTCGTCAGGGAGGTTGGAAATTTCCGCCAGCATCAGAAATCTGGCGGTATGGACCTTGAGGGGATGCTCCTCCTGCGTTAGCATGAGGATCAGGAAAGTTGGGTCTAACCACAGGTCGTATGGCGTGTTTACTTAAAAACAAAAACGAAACTAAAAAAAGCAGTTTAAATACGCTCTTACTGTTTGGTCGGTTATTCTGTCACGGGTGGCTGCGCGACTAAAACTAAGAGAATGCGGAGGAACGGAGATAACGTCAGAAACGGTTTATTCCAAAACTCAATCGAAAACAAAAACGTAGGCACATCATTACATACAAATGTTAAGACGATACAACGACGATAACCGACTATGAAAACAGAAACATCAACAACTTAAATGGGGACACAAATCAACAGAACAGGTGAACACAACTAAAACACAGGTGAGGAAGATTAACGAAAACGAGAAACAATGGGAGAAAGGGGGGAGTGTGACACTGCCATTATAAAGCCAGGAAGTGCCAGGATTTTATTTACTATAACTCTGTGTTCAGCCAAAGAAAGAAAGTCATATACACCTAGGATGCCTTGAGGGCTAATAAATTATAAGGGAATGTTTATTATTGGGTGAACTATTCCTTTAACCTTTCCACAATGGGGTGAGATATTAAATGCTGATGGTCTGCCCAAAAGTAAAAGCACATTCGTAACAGTGCCCTCCACAGGGGTGCAGCTTGTCTTTTAAATGTGTGGGTGCAGGTGAGAAACCTTATTCATGACATTTATGTGTTTACCTAAAATATCACGTTTCTAAAGTTTTGTCTGTTTATTTGGCCATGGCTCCAGAAACTGTAGCCTCTCTTAAACTGGTGTAGCCTAACCAGCTTCAATAACCTGAAGGCTTTCTCTTCTTACAGTGTGGTTAACCACTGACCTTGCCCAAGAGGATTTTGGCAGCCCTATATTTTTTAGCTTTTCATTTTGCTTAGAAAGAAAGAAATCTAGTCACAAAGAATACTTTTGGGTCACTGATCTGCTTTTGGAAACTATTCCTTAAAAACAGCCTATCTTGGATAAGAATGAATGTTTCACCTGTGCCAGTAATTCATAGGTATAATTTAATTCAATTCACTGCACGTGATAAATGAGAAAGTCTTGATGTTTGTCTTGACTGTTTTGTTGATTTATGCTTGTGTTCCATGAGGATGTGGCTTGTGTTGGCAGCTGTGGGCACGAAGACACTGATTTTGCTCAAATTGCAGACAGCGTTCTGTCTTTTAAGCCATTATATAGAGTTTGGAAGCTCTTAAGATACTGAAGAACAATCGCTGCTTTCTGAACAATCACCTCCCCTGTGTAGTGAAACAGCAGAATGCCAACAATCCATGCAAAAGTGTGTGTTGGCAAAACTGTATATGTGTAATTCATATAAGCCAAGGTGCTTGGCAACCATAAACAATACATTTGGTAAATTGTTTGATAAAAACAAGGTCAACAGCACTAAAGTTAAATGGTTAAAAGTTATTTTTATCATTTAAAATTAGTAAATTAATTACTAGTAATAGTAATTAGTAAATTGGTATCAGGAGGTATTGCTATTATTGCTGTTTTATAAAAGTTAGTTTTAAAAAGAGTTTATGCAAGACCCTAACCCCAACATTCTGAATCATCTTGACAGCAATGCCCTAGACTAACCATTCAGCCAAAGGTTCCTTAAAGAACTATTTCTTTCTTACCTTTTAGTCTAAAGAACCTTCTTCCCTTACAAAAACCTTTGTGAAACAGAAAGGTTTTACAGATGTTAAAGGTTCTTATGGAACAATACAGCCAAAATGTATTTCTGTGGCATTATGAAGCACCTTTTTTAAGAGTGTGTGTCACACAGATCTAGTAACTATATATGCAATATTCTGAACAACACAGAGTCACTTAAAGTCTGTTGATTATTTTAAGAGAACAGTTTCTTTGGTGTTTATGAAACATTTCCTGAGAGCTTTCCACACTCTCATAAATCCATTAGATCCTGTCTAGCTTTTTTGGCCAATTACAGAGATATTGGTAATTCCGTTTTCTCACAGGATGTTGTTAAGTGTTGAGTGTACAGTTCCGCTTGTCAGATGTACTCTAGTATTTTTCCTTCCTGGTTAGCATGTTAGAGGTGCAGTTGGACTGATTCAGACATTGCCTGTGGTTTCAAGAATTTTCAGTCAATCTGCTCACATCCCTGTAATTCATTGGATAAAAATAAACACTTCACATTTGTCTGAATAACAGTACACCCTAATTGTAAAGCTTGGCTTAAGAAAACAAGACTAAGCTTGCATCTTTCGGTGTTGGTCATGTTTGTAATCCAAAAATATTT
This sequence comes from Yasuhikotakia modesta, assembly GCA_036877545.1. Lineage (NCBI taxonomy): Eukaryota > Metazoa > Chordata > Actinopteri > Cypriniformes > Botiidae > Yasuhikotakia > Yasuhikotakia modesta. The sequence goes on along the minus strand of JBAJNP010007107.1, from coordinate 9,257 downwards.
GAACTGTGGTATTTTCGCATTCTGGTTCATGTTTAATTTTGTGGTTTTGATGTCTTGAAACAACATCCAAATTGGCTGTGTAGCAAATTATTAATTTTCATTAAGTGATGAACCAATAATTTCCCTGAGGTTTCTTTAATCAAAATCATGTTTTCTTCAAACTTCTCTAAACAGTATGTTTCTGTAGTTTAATGGGAACTAAATTTTCCTTATCTCCTGTGAGTTAGAAAGAGAGATTTGCTTATTTGAACTTTCTAAATGCAGTAATATGCTTCACAGAGTTTTTCTACAGTCCTACAAACCTTCAGAAATTTGTAATGCATTGGTTTTTCTACAGAGACACAAATGGGCAGGAAAATGGACTCTGCCTAAATTGCGTTGACATTTTTTCCGCCCAAGGCTATGTGGAAAAATGTGTTGATATAAATTGCTGATTTTGCTAATATGCCAACATAAGTGATCCCTGATGTTGTACTTGCTCTTAAATGTCTCATTCTTCCCCACAGCTGCCACAGAGGGGCAGGTCAATGGAGGTGAGGACTTCTTTCAGAAGGTAAGTAAAGCCACATGCAGTATTAGCATCCTGCTACATGTTCTACTAAATGACGTATGATAATCAATGCTTAGTATAGCGCACTGTACAGTATACTGGTACTACTGTAGTGCCATATTATTTGTGTCCTACAGTAAAAAGTACTACTATTTATAAAAAGCATTAAATGCATGATACTAATATTACTATAAATATTACTATAACTTTATAAAAACTTTAAACATTGAACTTAATTTTATCTGCAAATACATAAAATATAGTAAAGCAACTGAGTAAAGCAAGATTGACATCACACTAATCACATTTTGGTAAATCTAGTAAATGAAATATTGATATACTGAACACTGTATTATTAAAAAGTATCTCACTTAATTAAGAAGAATTAAGAATCTAATAAATACAATAATTATATACCGGCATATATTATATTATATATTAATATATTATATTATAATATACCAGCATAATTGATATCTCTATAGTACTGAGTAATATTACTAAGTGAGTAATATTACTATTCCAAAACAACATGACAACACAGTTTTGCTGCGCATCCGATGAAAGATTTATTTTAAGACTTTTTATCATTTTTAAACTGTTTGGCTGAATTTTACAGGATGTCTGGGAGACGTGTTGTGTTCAGCTGGAAACATGACGCTAAACAAAACAAACTGATTGGTTGCTTTACATATCAGTCAGACAGCTTCTTGGGCGGTTCTTGGCCAATAAAAGCTGTGACGAATTCCAGTTCTTCTGTGGTCAGTCTGAAGGTCTGGCTATAGTATCAAGGTGTCTTACCTCATTAAAAATCTGGATAATGAAATAGCTAAATAATTAAATTCCCATTGATAGCTAACTGAAAACATCTGCACAGAAGTGTATGATGAATTACCTTTCAATCGAGTGACTTGCTGGTGGCTGGTGATGCGACACTAATTGCAGAAGGACATTTAAAACATGGTCTCATGTTCGATGTTTGGGCTGGCCAAAACTAGCACACTTCACATGTTTGGATTTGGTTGAGTGACAATACCCGTATGATTTTGGTACACTTGCAGGCTGCAAATAAATATAGACGGGATATGAACGGTCAGAGAGCTTCGCACAGGCATGAGATTCACCACCTGACTGCCGTACATGCTGGGCAGTCACTTCCTGTTTGAAAATCTGGAGAGCACTCAAGCTAAACAGAGCATTGCCTTTAAAATAAGCATTCCAGACAAGTAGTATGGCGATATCGGTCAGAAATTCAACCACGTCAAAGCTGTTCCATTTGTTTTAACCTGAAAGGTGAGGGAAAATAATCAGAAAGAGTTAAGAAAGCTTGAAAGGAGCCTGTTCTGGAGGTTTTTCTGGCTGTATCCAAAGCTTTGACCTGCCGCAAACTTGGGTAGGTGCAGCTGACGACTCTCAGGAATGCCAGTCTCTGCTTCTCAAATAAACACAATCTACCGTGTCACGAAGAGCGTGTTGAAAATATGTCAACTGAATTAGTGGATGTTGAAGTGAAGAATGGATAGAAGGATATTCCATCCATCCACCGAGAACACCCTACTTTAATTCTGTGGTGGTGAGCATTTCACAGGCAAGAACTGCTTGCTGTATATTTTATACTCAGAATATAATTTGTAATGTAGTTACAAATTCATTTCAATAGGGTCATGATGGTCAACAAGCCACACAGAAATGTTTTTTTTTACATTTATGCATTTGTCAGATGCTTTTATCCAAAGCAATTTAAAGAACATTTGTGGTTTAGATCTCTGGTACTTTAACTCATTTTAAAGCTTTTTAAGCTTCAAAATCTGCTAATTCTTTATTAGATGAGAAACAATGTGTTAACAAAATGTCAGATGAACTAGTGGCTAATATGAAGTATGTGGTGTTTATTGAAAGAAATAACACATTAGATCTCTTAAGGAACATTGTATGTAACCAAGATAAAACATTAAAGATATTTTGCTGCTCACGTCCACATACTTTTGTCGAAAATAAATACTTTATCCAAACATACTATGTAAGAATGTGAAACTGAACCTGCACCTAGAGACACTTGACTGACCTCAAAAATTATCTCACAATTGTGTAAAGCAACATAAAATTTGTGTGTTTAGACAGAGTACGTTTTGACTGGACAGTGTATAATCAGTCTTTCGACTCTCAACTCTGAGAAAAAACGAAGCAGCTGTGAGGACGATGTGTCTGCTGACTCGGCGGCCCATGAACACATCTTCCTCAGAGCGATACCAGTATGTTTTCAATATTAACAGCATTCCTGTCCATCATCTGATCATGAAAGATCATGTCTGAATCATCTGATGTTTTTTTACACTAAAAAACAAATAACATTTCAGAACATGTAAAAATCTAGCTGGTACTAAAGTTAAACAAATCTTTGATTAAAACATCATAATGAACTTAATGCATCTTTATGATATTTGCAATATAGTATTGTTATCATTAAAATATAATAATCTAAAACAAAGTATTAGAAAAAAGTTGCTTTTTTTAAAACCTCTCCCTGTTTACACATCACTGTAACCACATTTACAGGTTGGCAGAAGCACATGTGACCACAGTGCATTTGTAATGTGACTCAAACCAAAGTGAAGGCCCACTTATCTGTCAAACACTGCACTAAGGTTGTGAACTTTGACAGTTACGCATGACCTGACAAGACATTTGGAATAAAAACATTACACACATAACACATAAATGATGTGTTATTTTTTGTTTTCTGCAGGAACTGTATTAAAATAAATAAGAATTATGCTTAATGCTTTTTTATATTTTATACATTAATACAAGATTTAAACCAGCTGATTAATTTGCTGTTGATCTATGTCTTACCTTCCTCTCCTTTTAATCCCCTCTTATGAATCTTTGTTTTTCGCTAAAATATTTGGACTGCTTCTCATTTGGGTCAGAGTTTCTTTTCATGTTTTCTTTTATTAAGAAGTCATCAACAAGTGAAAAACAAACATAATTTTTGCCAATCTCAACCATGCACATGGTGAGAAACAACATCTCACACAGTACACTGAAGCCGTGCACTCATGGAAACACTGAATTGGGCTGTTCTCAAGTCCTCCACCCACAATCCCGTTCCATGGCTGCGCCATGTCACAGTCTGTGAGGTAACGTGAGGTATCAAACTCCCGGGCCCTCAGCAAGTGTTCACGGCAATATAAGACAGTTTGTTTGCAACAGAGATCATATGGAATTACTCAGCAAGTTTGTAACATTGCCAGGCTTTTCCGAGCGTCTGATAGATGACTCGACTTGTCTTGCTCACCGTCTGCCTGATATCCGCTGAGCAGTGTACTGAAGGGTTCTGGTTGGCTGGATTTGTTTTTGACCTTTCTACCGTTCCTTTTCTTCCAAAATAAAGACGCAGGATTTTCCCAAGGCCCAGACTGGGGTGTGTGTGAGGTCTGAGTATTATTTATAAGTTCTTGTTAACTCAGATTGAGAGAGAGTTGTTTTGAATGTGATAGTACATTTGCTTTGTTGGACAAGCCACAAGCTATATCCCTTCAAAGAAGCAGAAGGCACATCTTTGATGAGTTACTGATGTTTTAGCTCACTAGAGGCTTAATCCATCTCAAAGAAACTTTGTTGTAAAGTTTTCCATTGTGAGATGTTGTGGATCATGAAGACTGGCTTCACTTTTTTGCCATCTTCAAACGAAGACGATTTGGAATAGGGTGGAGATCAATGTAAATGTATGTGAAGATGATTGATTTAAAGAACAAGCAGTCAGAGTTAAAAATGGACTTCTGTGTGCCACTGAATATTAATCATCTGGCCTCATTTTCTTTGGGATTTACAGCATCGGTCATAAAAGCATGTCTGAGTGGAGGAGTCATTCACTGATGCTGGGATGAGGTGGTTACCAGATTGACAATCATAATATATGTTCATCCTTTTTGTTCCAGTTGCTCTGGGATTCATTATTTTAGAGTAATGTGTTTCTCATCTACGTAAACGTCAAATTTCTGTGCATTCAGCCATGTGCTTTTTGATCATGCTTACCAACAGTGAAAACTGGGGGGGTTTCTGCTTAGTTCTGTTAAGCATTTTTTGTACAGTTTTGTTTGTGGTTTCAAAGTCAGACTTTTCTTCAGCCCTGATAGGTAGGGCCATAGATAGAAATTCTGGGCCTCTTGATTGCTGAGGGCCCTTTACTATTCAAAAATGCTCAAGATTAAAGTGTTGGTTAATGTTTGTTTGCTGTGTCTGGTACAAGGCACTAAATTACTGCACTGAAATAGAAATATCATAGAATTAATATAGAACTGACTTGCAGTTACAGGTGCGTGTGTGTTTAGGCACTGAATGTGCTCATCCTCTCAGAATCAGTACTACAGTATATTTTATAGTATTATTTTGAATGTTTTGTGTTTAATCATGGTTACACAACATGAAGCTGCTTTTGTGCTTATGCCAGACTTATTTATTAATTTGTTATGAATATCTTATCTTTTGGTTATTGTCCATTAATAAATAGATAAAATAATCAAATAGGATGAAGTACATTTCATTGAATTATCCAATAATAGGCATTAGCACAATTGTATTAACAGCTAAATACATATTCATTGTTTTCTATTCCTTTTCTTGTCAAATAATGTTATGTAACAGAGCATCCCATAGTGCTGTCCCTTAAACACTGAGTAAGCTTTTGTTTTCACTCACAATCCAGAACAGCTCACTGCTTTGTACTTCACCACTTCACCATGTGTTCCCTTCATTTGTTTAAGGAAGGGAATATTGAGTGAGGTTTTACAGCTCCAGACACTGTTATAGAAACTGCTTTAAACATTTATGTTCATCTTTGTGTTTCTTAAAACGTTGAGGTTTGTTTCTTTCACTTCAAGTCACTTAGGTCAAACATCTCATGCGATGCTGAGCTGAATTTTGCATCCCTCTGTCACTAGTTAAAGTTTGTGCTCCTCATGTACCCAAACTTTGATAAAAACCAGTAACAATGTCAACCCGACCCAGTGGGCCAAACACGTTTGAGAGGCTCAGCTGAGTCAATAAAGGCCCTTCATTTTCATAATGACACTTAAAGTTGTTTATGTGAACTTAGCACTGAACAGAGTCTGCTGTTGCGACCCAGCGTTCTTTGCTGAGCACCTGTGGCACCACACAGTGGGCTGGAAAACAGGTGCCAAACACAGGCTTGCAGGATTTGGTCCATTCTCACGGTGCAGAACAGCAGGAGATCCTCACACTCACATTCTAAACATAATCCATAACACAAAACATGTTAACAGTTGTCCAGATGGAGTAAACTAGCTTCCCAAACCTTTCCTCTAGAGACAGGTTTTAACAGCCCCCCACATTTTTAACAGGGTTCATTAAAAACACTCAATTTCTGCATATTTTCTTTAATAGAATCCAGCAGATTGTGTGAAACAGCAGAGAATTGAAATTGCTTTAGTTTTTGTTCACTGCATTCAAATGAAAGTAAAGCAATGTGCAGAGTTATGTCACATCAATGTCATGTCATCTTTACCGTAACGCTGCAATGCTTGTTAGTTCAGATTTATTTTGATCGCAGTCATTTTAATGTTTTAATTTTGAATTTTACATGGGTTATTTTTTTTATCTTAAGCTGTTGGCTCCCTGTCATCACTAATATATTTACACCTAATTTTATAAATTTATAGATTAAACCTGAACTTTCATGCGACTGTGATACCATGCGTGTGTGGTTGACCAGGGTTGACCATTAATATTAAGCCTGTTGAAATAAAGGTCATTTAAATTGTAAGTTTATTACAATGCAGGAGTGCATCTGAGGCCTTTAAAAGCTGTATACATATTCAGCACACTAGATTTTGGAGCAGAGCCAGGGGGCCCTTTTACCAAGGGCCCTGAGAATTGCTCACTGCCCAGAAATGATATCAGATTGTTTGCTTCTTACTTGTCAACACTTCTAAGTTCTTTCTACAATCTCTAGACTTCTGCAATTATGCAAACGTTAACAGCCAGAATCAATAATATACTGTCCTAGCCTGGTCTGGCTTTAGAGATAAGCACTAAACATCCTGGTCAGCTCAAGCTGTCTCACTTCTGGCTTTGTCATGCTCCATTTGTAATGCCGGAGATATTCTAAAGGAGATTGTTCTGTCTTTCATTATAGATTCCATGTATAGAACTAGATACATATACCTTATGTTATAAACATAAGGTATATGTATCTCTACCTTATGTTATAAACGTGTGTGTGTGTTAATTCCATATGCCAGAGACATTCATTTTGACTTTTGACTATAAATGAATTGTATACAGTAGGATATGTGGGTGAAAACATGTGAAATCCACATTGTGAAAACAATGTGGATTCTTTCTCTTGGACTTCAGGATGATGATCTGAGTAATTAGTGGTTTATCATTAATCACATTCCTGGCATTTCATTTAAATCCCTGTCTTGAGTTTACTGGAATGTGGATTATCACAACAGGCACAATTTCTGGTGCTAACAGTTTTAATGGTAAATGAAAACAACAGTGCTACACATGCAGAAGGTTTATCTTGAACTAAAAGTCTTAAGAAAGAATTTTTTAATTTAGCAATTCAGCCATTTTATAGTGATTGAAATGCATATAATGAATGATAGTCTGTATTATTAGCCAATCATAACAGAGGTCATTCAACCGTGGGTCTTAAAGGTACCACACCAAAATTTGCCTGTTTACAAATGTCACTTTGAAAAGATTATACAAAATGAGAGGAAAAGATTCTGACCCAAATGAGACAAAATGATTATACAAAATAAAAAACTTTAGGGGAATGCTACAAAATATATAACATGTAAAACATGGCTGTTTCAATTTGTTTACAGGTGATGGAGGAAACAAACACGCAGATTGCATGGCCTTCCAAGCTAAAGATTGGTGCCAAGTCAAAGAAGGGTAAGGCCAGGTGTCTGATATAAGACCTGTGTTTGTGTTTTTGAGTGTGTATGTTTCCTAATATTGTGTGGACCAAATGTCCCCCCGAATGGTAAAAGTCCCACCTCTGCATCCAGCAGTACCCATGAGGTTAATTGATTATGAAGAAAACTAAGTTATGCTTATTTGAAAATTTAAAAAGATCATTACGTCTATGGAAAGTCCCCACATACCATAGAAAGCTAATGTATGTGTATGTGTGTGTGTGTGTGTGTGTGTGTGGTGTTTTTTCTGTTGGACATCTTGCTCTCCTTTTTAGCATTTATAGACTAAATTTCTCTTCATTGGAATGTGTCTTATCAAAGTGTTACATAAACAATGTTGTTACAAAACAACAAACAACATTTTTAAAATCTTCACATAATCTTCAGTGTCCTTATCATGGCCTCATGACCGGAGAATCTATCTAATATTATTACAGCTTTGATAATCCTGCTTTCGGGCATTATGTCCAACTTATCTTATGATGAGAACAACTTGTGCTTCTGTTTATTGTTCTTCTTTTGACAACATGTTTGTTTTGAATATTATCACTGTAAGAAGATTATCAGTGGAGTTATTCCTGGAAGTCCTCTATTGTTTTGTTCTTACAACAGCATCACCACTAATATTGCTATTACTTAAGGTTAAAAAGTTTAACACATGAATGATGATATGACGTGTTGAGAAGATGTGTGCTGTAGTGATTAAACTTTCACCTATCGGATGATATATTACGTGAAAGAATTCATTAGATTTGCACTGAAGGGGAGATTCAAGATGTATCCCCCACAACACCTCATCATCTGTGGCAAACAGCATTTACACTTTCTTCAGGAAATGTAAAAATACCACTTACACAACCTTCACCCATATGCAGTGTTTTACTGAAATGTTCCCTGACGGATGTAAAAACGAGGTTCAACAGATGTTTTCCACTTGAGTGTATATTGGTTTGCTTCTTTTAAATGTATCAGACTTTTAAACACGAATAACATAAAATGGAAGTACATATTTTCCATATAATGCTCCCTGTTCTTTTGGGCATTGATTAATGATTGATACTTGAAACATGATGCAATAACAACATCCATTTAAAACATTTGGTGTGCAATTTAACAGAGCAAGTGTTTCAGTTCTTTACAAAACTTTATTAGCTTGTGGCATGTTTCTAACAGTTATCTTCCTGAAATAACACTGCAATCCAAAGGGTGGAATGCAAACAATGACAACAACAACTCAGCCATTCCAAACAAAGATCAGATTTGTTTTTAAAATAAAACCATTCATTCACATTTACATGGCAGTGATATTTGAAAGGTTATGGCCTGGGTCAAAAGTCATTTAAATTCTTGCACATGCTTTATATTGGCAGACGGCCGGGGCATTGCCTGCACTGACACAAAAGTTACATAATCATTTGCAGTTATCTGGTGACTGCATGCAGAAAACATCTCAGTTAATTAAGGATGGAAAACACATGCAAGGTACTGACATGTGGATGGCACAAGGCCCAGCTGAGCCCATGTACTCTTCTGGGATATTCTGTTACCTTTGAGTCCATCTGTGGCATGTTAAAACACTAGAAGTGTTGACCTCTGCACAACATCTCTGCAATGAAACGCTACAGTCAGCTGGATAGCACTGCATGCACTCAGCCATCAGCCTTCCCAGCTAGCCAAAACACATGACTGTTATATAATGACAACTTATTCTGATGACCAAACTTTTGTTGTGGTACAGTAACATCACTACTTAC
>JBAJNP010007106.1:0-23536 GCA_036877545.1 Yasuhikotakia modesta | reverse complement strand
TTTGTCCTGTGCTGGTCGTTTGCACTTCTGTGCACTTTATGTACATATTGTGTTTTTGTCCTGTGCTGCAAGTTTGCACTCTGTGCACTTTATGTTTAGACTTGGTCGTTTGTTTAGCTTAGTCTCTGTTTTTGTACTTACATTGTATGGTGTACTTTTTGTTCTTTGTACTGTGTTGTTGTATGTTAGCACCTTGGTCCTGGGGAAACGTTGTTTCGTTTCACTATGTACTGTGTATATGGCTGAAATGACAATAAACTCCACTTTGACTTTGACTTTATATATATATTTCTAAATAGAATATAAATTTAAAATAGTAAAAGACATTTGCAAAATCATTTTAATGATTTGATATTTGTTTAGACAAACACAATTTTTTATCTGCCTTTAAGGCCACAACCATTTCCATGACAACCACCCAGGCCTTGTCTCTGCTGCATGTTAGCCCTACTACAGTCAGTACTCTGGTCAGAAAGATGTCTTTTAGAGACTACTCATCTAAAATGCTTCTTTAAACACAGGCTTCATTTACAGCCTTATTTTAATGCTATTGTTTGTTTGACCATTCTTTAATTGACAGAATGTTTAATGCAACCAAAACAGTTACTTACATTAATTGTTTATTCATTTTTATTTTTATCCAAAGCTAAAAAATAGGCCACAGTGCTTCGTTGGGTAATGGATTCTATTACAGCTCTTACAACAGTGAAATATACAAATGCACAAAAAATACTTGTAAGGGAGGCCTCAATCTCTGGCATGTGACACACAGTTCTGCTTAAACTGTTTAAACAGAAACTGAGATTTTGTTTGTACATGTTTTTGTACAACATGTTAGACATACATTTAAGCTGTGTTGTTTGGTTGTTAAATATGAATTACATTACTGCAGGGATTACATTATTATATTCATGCGAATGTAAAGGGATTTACAAGAAAAAAATCATGTGAAACGCTCTTTAGACATAAAACATATTTACATTATATAAGCTGGTGTTGGTAAACTAGCAAGTAGCCTGACAAATTCATGTTTGCACCCAAATATTTGCTAAAAGGTAACAGACCAATCTTTATCAACTGCAGTAATATAAACCATTGTTTGAGACCACTGGTTAAGGCTCATTTGTTAAAATTATTTTTATCTTATATAATAAGTGTGAACAAAAGGCCTGTGGGCAAACCACACAAGCAGTAGTCCTTTCTAAGAACCCAGCAGAGACATTATTTTAACTAAATAGCCTATGTGGAAGAAAAAACAATCTACAGACTTCTGAGTTTTGGGAATGAGCACAGACTGTCTGTCTTAAATATGTTATATGGTGTGTTATGTATTGCATCCCGTATCTACCTTCATATCACAGTATGTGAAAGAATGGCATTTGCTACTTGCCACAGACTGAAAATATTAGACAACAATTTGTATACACAGCTGAATTAACCCTCACTTCTGAGTGTGAATGCGCTGCCTGCCTCCACAGTTAGAGGCACAGATCTGGTTCATGACAGAAAACCATGGCAACGCCTCATGTATGCTGGTAGCAAAACATGCTAGGCGGTCCCTTAACAAAAACACGTTTATATAATCTCACTGGCTTTACCATAATTTAAAGAAGCCTGGCTCAATATGAGATATTACTGGATTACAATCAAGATTACTCTCAAATGAATTCAGGTTTGTGTGCCATGACAAAAAGTGCAGCTGCTGCAGGTACTGTTTAAAACATGAAATTATTAAACATTAGGAAGATAAGAGCTTCTGTATTCTGTATTAAAATGTTCTTGTTCCACGCACGATCAGAGTTGTTCATTGGGTGCATGTACGGGGGACAACTGGTGAATGACAGATCATCTGATTTAAAACTGTAAAATTAATTGATTCATTCTGTAAAAAGGATAAAAAGGCATCATTATAAACAGGCAATGATGTCAGAAGATTAGAGGAATATGTTTACTAAAACATATTATGCCTGCGGCTTCCTTACTATGATCAGACCTTTCATTCAAGCCAGGCTTTGTGGAGAAAATTCTTCTTTTTATTGTTCATTTGATTTGGTGTATTCACTTGACTTCTCAAGGTATTTTAGTGTAACACTGAAATTGTTGTGGTCATGGTTGTCAGGATTTTATGCATTATTTATTAAGCTATTATTTATTAGTATACATTATTTATTAATGTATGTCATTTAATCATAAAATAACCTGAATTATTAAAGAAAACTTGAACTGTTCTCAAAATCTGGTGGTAAATAATTCTTTTTTATTTACGCTCACTGTAAATAAAACTATTACACTGACTAAAACGTGTAGCTTTTGAGGATCATTCTTGGTTATTGACTCTGGCTGTTAGTAATCATAACGCCACTTACCCATCCCAACGTGTCGGCATGACGTCACTCACGGAACTATGCTGACAAGTGTGAAAACAAGTGTGTGAAGCCGTGGGGAAATGAAAGAAATGATCCTGCTAGCAATAAAGAACATGAAAGTAGTGGTGTATCTTGACGAAGCTTGACAAAGCTTATTCTGAGGGTAGCCAATATTACAAACGCGTTCACCAAAGACGCACAACCTAGCACAGTTACATCAAAGGACGTCATTATTTTTAGCCATTTCATCTGTTAAAATAACAATGACAAAAGAAGCACATTGGCAAAATTGGCAAGATGTCTATAATTTACTTACAAATGATCGCTGCTGTCTTCTGGTTTAGTTTTACCCTGTCTGTTGGCCGGTATCGTTTTCGAGGAGAGCTATTCAGTGTTACATTGCATTATTTCTAGGCGTCATAGTTATCGATGGGTTATCGATCGAAGGATGGCGAAGGTGGTGCTGAAATCACGCCGTATGCTTGCGCTTGTTGCCTTGGAGGCGTCGCTTCTGTCAGTAAGGGCAGCGGCGGGCGGCCACTGCGCGTGCGCGCAAATGATTCCCGTACCACCACCCTGTATGTGCATCAAACACTGAGACATGAAGTCAAAATATAAGACACAAAAATAAAGCAAATAAAAAAATAGAGCAAATAAATCATTCGATGTCATCATATATAAATAATATTCTATTATTCACACGTCGTTTTATCGAATACTATATGTTTGGGATTTGTCCTATATATTATGCTAATTACCCAGTTAGGTCACGACGAGACTTCCTTCTGAACTGTTTATCCGCCTCAGAACAACGAGGATCCTCTTGTGGGCACTGTGGGAAAGAAACTGGAGTGGAGGAAAGTCATTGTTTGGATGGAGTTTGTAAGAAAGCCCCATTCATGATGTTGGAAAACAACATAACCCAAAAGCTCAATAGAGCAGCTTTCTGGAGGTGCCACTGTCACACACCTCTTAAAGGCTCACTTATCACTCTCTAGTGCTTTTCAATCCATGTTTCCGGAATTACAATGGGCAGCGTGTTTTCCCTTTTGTAAAAACAGTATATGGGATCAGTAGTGTGACAACCTAAACGTCTTTTTAAACTTTACAAAACTTTATATATCTAAAGAAAAATACAACATTAAATATAAAAGAGCAAAGAATATGATTTTAAAATATTGAATTGAATATATTGAATATATATAAAATACTACTTTGCTAACATATTTTAACAATGCCCACGAAATAAGAATCCTGAGCACAAAAACATAAATTGCACATTATGCTTTATCCCATTTCTCTTAACAGATCGGTGTCAGTGTATTAAACACAAAGATAAATCAGAATATCAGTTTAGTTGTAAGTGGCATTGTTTAAGTGTTTTGTTAAGTGTTAACCTCATAATGTAACCTCTTGATGTCACAATTTTTACTTAGTGCTGGATTTATAATCTATGCATCAGACTAACATACTGTACTTGATCCCAACTGATTAAAGGTTGTCAGCAGAAATATATGTGTAGTTAAATCAGATTGTGTGAAATGTAAGAAAACATCACAGGGTTTGTTTTATCCCTTAAATAAATCATCTGCTGACATCCTTGGATTTGAATGACAGAGGCTTTACTTGCTTTAAAACAGCAGCTGAAACAATGCAAGATGTGAGCAACATTTAAAGACAGTGGTGCAAAATGCTTTGCAACATGGTTTTCACTGAAGAACCTTAAAAATGCTCAGTAAACATTATTTTAACAAGCATGAAAGGTTCCTAGATCAACGTTCTTGTTAGCTTGAAACAACATTCTCTCAACCACTCAGAATTTAGGATAAGGTCTGTACATCATTCTTATCAAACACTAATAATTCTCCCTGATTTGATGGGTAGGTTATGGTTAGGATGTTTTATGCCCACAATTTGGGCATATTGTGTCTCTGTAGGTGTAAGACTTCTTCAGATGTATTCAACTGGCCCCAATTTTTTTTTGTTTTTGCATGAGCACTCAGCCAAGGCCATAGGATGATGCATTAGCTGTAACTACAGTTTCATTGCTCCGACTATACTGTGCTAGTATAGCTGGTGAACCAACTTTATTTGTAAAATAACCAACAATCACCACTATTGCTGCCAATAATGAGCCTCCCTTGTTTCCCTGGTGTGGTGAACTTTCAACTGTTCCAGCTGTGGATGAATGGATGAAACTGAGTAAGAGTTTGGTACAGTGCTCATGTTCACCTTCAAAGAGCCATCAGGGAACAAGAGATCCATGTGCAGGAACTGCCACCACCCTTGGACCCTGATGGTAGTCCAGTATACAGGGTGAGTGGTCTGCTGGATTCCTGCCAGAGAGGAGGTGAGCTCCAATACTTGGTGGACGGGGAGGGATACGGTCCTGAGGAGAGATCCTGGGTGTCCGCACAGGACATCTTGGACCCGATGCTGATCCAAGAGTTTCATCGAGCCAGACCCGATCGCCCAGCTCGACAGCTTGGGATGACCACGGATAGTGTCTATCAACTTACGTCGTCATGTTCCACATCCTAGGGGGCATCCATGAAGAGTGCCAGAAGGCGCTCTAGGATGGGGTGGGTTCTGTCATAAGTTGAATGTTTGCTGCCTGCCTTGACCATTGCCTGTTATTAGACACTGAATTCTATTAAAGCTCTGCATATGGATTCCAACAGTGCTTCCGCCTCAGCTCCATTACAGTTTCCACACAGCTATTCATAACAATTTCACATAATTAAATGTAATTTACATGAAAACATTTTTCTACTGCTAGAAAAATTGTTTGCACAAAGTGGTATGTCTATTATTTAGCTATGTTTTATTTGTAAATTGTTTATTTAGCCATTTTTATCTAACCAGACAGTGTTCATTACCTTGAAAAGGTAAGGTTTAAAAAGTTGGAGTCTATAGTGAATTGACATGCATTACAAACAATAAACCATTCAAAATATAACTCTACATGAATACTCCTTAATGTTACTGTTACAGATGAATTATACAAAGTAAGACAATAATATATAACAACAATAAACCTTCTATACAGTTATCTATTTAACCATTTACTATTAAACTTTTAATTTATACTAATTTAACTTACACTTAACCTGCTGTACTCTCTGAAGTGCTGTACTATTGCTTTCATTTTACTAATAAACCTATTGCCTCTATTTTCCTCTATTTTATTAACCTGTTGTAATTAGATTTAAACTATTATTATAAACTATTAAAGCTGAACCAGTATACTACTGTTTTAGAATATAAGAAGCTCTCTTTAGCAGCTTTATCATAACAGTTGGATATAAGAGACCCACATCCTCAAAAGAATCTTTGGAGAGAATGGCAACATCCACATAGTTCTCAGCTATGGCTGTGTCTCTAAAGAGAGTTCGTTTCAGTAAAAACTGATCTCCAAAAACTGTTCCAGCAGAGAGACGCTGAAGGATCTTTGTTCCTCTTGTATCTGGGCATAGCTTAACCTTGCCAATTAATATTAAGTACATTCCAGTGCCAATGTCTCCCTTTCTGTAAATAAATTCCCCTGAAACAAGAATAACTCTAGTCACTTAGAAAGTTCCTGCAAATAAAGCTGATAAGTTTTTATTTTATTTAAAGACCAAAACACCAACAATTGCTCACCAACTGGGACACATCTGATGAGCATTCTTGAGCAAAGTGACCTCAAAAATGGTTCTGGGTGGCTGCTAAACAGTTGATGTTTTCTTAAAATTTCTATGCAGATTCTACATAAAGAAAATGGTAACATTATAGCTATATTGTGAAACCACATGGTAGTATATGGAATGTGCTGTACACTCAGTACACTGTAAAAACATAATGTGATCAACAAGGTATGATATGTTTTACAACTCAAAATAAGTTGAACTTCATGCAATTTCAGCTTTGTTTTTGAAAAATGCTTAAACATGCTGCCCAAAAGTAAGTAGGTTTACCTTGACAAAATCTCAGTTTTCATACAGTGGTGGATGTCTTTGAACAAGTCTTCAGCATCTGTCCCATTGGTGCGATTCCAACGATAACTGTAGAACTGTGTCACCCGTTTTTGTAATGTGGGTGGGATTTTCTCTTCCTTCATGTATGTCTGAATAGTCTAAAACAGGCAGCAAGATTACTAAAAAATCAGGGCATTAGTAGAGTTTGGTTTCACACAACTAAAGGACTCTGTGGATTATACTATATTAAACCTGGATTTGCCCTCCCTGGATGCAGGGAAAACGAATATTTAATTAAAAGGCTCACTGTTACCAAAATCACACCTAATAAATCTGTTAGGACAGAGGAATAAAATACTGAATACTAAAAATCAAGGTCACTACCCTACACCAGGGAACATTGGCATAACACTTCCACACTGTTGGCTTTTTTTAATTGGTTTACTGTTTCTATTGTTCATTCATTTGTACGTTGCTTTGGATAAAAGCGTCTGCTAAATGCCTAAATGTAAATGTCAAAATTACTGAAAACATTGCTTGCTCAAATCACAATAGAGACTAATTTGTAAAACATATCTATATATTTTATAATTCTAACATGTTGAAATCATGTTAGAATTTTATTAACACAGAACATTCATTTATTAACACAGAAAAAATATGATTAGGAAGTTATGAAATGAAAAACATAACTGATGCACCCTTTCCTGAAATTATTTTGATCAGATATGTACTGTATATTATTAAAATATTTACATGTGGTTATACATCTTTTGCCTCATGTGTTGGGGAATTATCCCCAGATGCCATAATGACGTAAGAAAAAATGATTTGTAAAAACAAAAAATTATGATGCAGTCAAATACTATAAAAATATATATATATACATATACATGTTTCAAATTACCTTTAACTTTTCTTCATAGGCTACCTGGAGCACCCTTTTATTTGCTTGTGTAGATGTGAGACGCCCCATTGTATAAATGACTTGCATTTTAGCCAAGATCATTATCATAATACACAGTATCATTTCTCCAAAGGTTGTTGCAGCTATATCACCATAACCTGTGGTTGTGTAGATTTGTATCACCCAGTAGGAAGCATATCTGTACATCTCAGGAAAGTAGTAAATCTCTGTAAAGAAAAACAGCATTTAACATTTAAAGTTGTAGTTGAAGACAATTGTACTCAATTCATTGGTAGTCCAAATAAAGTAGCCAGTAACAAACACTAATTCTCAGTGCTATGTTTAAGCAATAAGGTATGAGAAGCAATTATTTTTCTTGAATGTAGTCACTATTTAATTCACTATAACTTAATGAGGGGTGATTGAATGGCTTCTTTCTACTAGATTAACCCAGTACGCTAACAGCAGACACAGTAGATATACTGTAGACCTAGGAAGTGCAGAAAAGTAACACTTGTTGCAATCTTGTTTGATTGCAACAAATGTTTAATGCAATAGATGTTTCATTGCAATATTTTAATACAGAAACAGCAGCATTCAGGACAATAAACAATTTTATTGTCTCTAACACACACACCACACATATATATGGTTCTTTTTAATCCCTTACCCGTTTCACCCACCCAAGACATTTCTCCATATATCCTAACAAATGAAATGCACAACACTGTCCCACAGTGAATAAAGAGAACTGCATGTACCAAGTACTTGATGATCCTAATCCACAGGAGACTGAAAAACAACAAGACCAACATTTTAAATTTAACATTTTTGAATAAATACTTGTTTAAACTTGTTTAATATAACCATGTCCAAGCAAAAATCAACTTCAGTGTCAAAATCAGTAAAACATACTTGGTTGTTATTGATTGTTCTTCCTTCCACATAAACACTAGTAGAGCAATAATACGTGGTAAGTGGGCCATCCGCGCATACACAATCATTGAAAGAAATGCTGATGGCTCTGTGTCATACATTTGGTGCAATACTAGAAGGCCATATGGAAATGAGCAGACCAGATCAAAGACAAATCCCATTTTTTTAGTCATGTAGTTCTGGGATGTTGATTTGTAGTCTGAAAAATATGTTCCGCTATCATCATTATAACAAATGTGAAACTTCAGGATGATCTGATAGAAAGGTGGGAAGGAACAAGTTGATTAACCAACTTTTATTAGACTTCTATAAAGTGATGATGACATAAGTTTCCCTGACAGCTCCTTTAGGAATCTAGACATGAATTCTAGATTCTAAAATAGTGCTGTTAATCCTAATCTAACTCACCTCAACCATCACAATGAACTCAATAATCAGTATGAGCAAGAAGATATACCAGTTAACCTCAGACACAGAGTGCTGTGAGGGGGGAGAGAAAAAAAGAGACTTTAACTTATGAAAAAAAAAATATGAGTAGTATACCTGCATGGCAACAAGTAGGCAAAGCCAGTAGCCATTCAGGACAACTGGCCACACAATAGAAATCAGTAATATAGCAAATTTAGCTATATTTATTAAAAAAAATTATTTTTCTAGTATTTAATACTTAATTGTTATGTATGGTTTTAAAAAAGTCAGTGCTGTATAATGGTGTTTCATTTAAATGCGTACACGCAGTCTATACAAATAATTAAAAATCTTCCAATGTATCGATTTTGTCTCATAACAAAAAAGATTACTTCTAGACCAACAGTTAAGAATTTTGTAGCTCTGTACCATTAAAAAAATTGAAAAGTGGCTTTAAAAAAGGGGCTATTAGCCACTAACTTTATTGTGCATCTTACTCAGCATTCATGAGGATGGGCCAAGGAATTACATTTTTTGGGTGTACTATCACTTTAAGAACTGCCATGCACAAGAAGTATTATACATACCATGTATGTTATTGCCCAGAAAAGTACAGTAATCAGGAGACAGGATGTGTATTGATAGATCACTCTAAATGTGTTCTCTGGATCAATGGTTTTGTTGTGTATTCTTCTTATGGTGTGGAAAAGTCTTATGAAGATTTGTTTGACTGCTGTCCATAGTTTGACATGAAATGGACGTGCTTTGAGTTCAGCTCTCTGCTCCTCCTCGCCCATATAATCTCTATACAGTTTCACATCTGTAAGAGAAAAAAGCGTAATATTACGTATGATCACCTGGTAAAAATTCAGAGAAAAGCTAAAAAATGGTTTACATCAGGGGTGTCAAAACTCAGTCCTGGGGGGCCACTGTCCTATAAAATTTAACTTGCACTTGCCTCCTGATTAACTCAAAACATAACTGTCTGAAAGAAGTTTCTAGTCTGCAAAGTTAGACCTTCATGATCTGGTTTGGCTGTGTTTAATTAGGGTTTGAACTAAACTCTGCAGAACTGTGGACTTCCAGCAGCTAAACTGGACACATTTACATTCAACACCTTCCAGTGCTGGATGACACTGGAAGTATAACACATTAAAATTAGTTGTGCATGCTCTTATGTAAAGAAAAGGGAAGATATCTTCTATATATGTGAAGGCACTTCGTCAGCTTGTTTAAAGATGTGTCTGCTAAAAATTAAGTTCATAACCTTATGATGGCATGCACTACCAATTGAGCTACTTTGTCAAACTTCTTATGTAAGATGTAATGTAAAACCACTTTAAAAAGTGGTTACAGAGGAGTATTACGCTGTTTCTGTGCTGGGTGTTAACACTGTCTGTGCTCAGATTTTGCTGTTTGCAGAAACATTTTTGTGGTTTGCAATGGCAACATAATCCCTAGCCCCAAATCAAAAAGCAAAGTTCACATCCTCTTTAATACTGACATATCTGTGAAGATTTTTCCAGTTTTCCATGAGAAGATTCTGTTTTCCATGACTATGGCTCTCTTGCATTCTGCACATCAAGACCTTAATTCTTCTTAAGAATTTTAACACTTTTTTTATATTACACTTGTTTATTTGCAAATATATGCCATCTTTTTATATTTGCATATTCTATATACTGCATATTTTCTTGTAATATGTGCCATCTGCTGTTAAAATATATGTATGCCTCCAAAACTAGACGGATTTAAAACCTTCCACTAATATTTCAATTAAAACAAAGACAACTTACAATTAGTTTCTTGAAGAAAAATCCCTTCTTCTGCTTTAGGCTTTTCTATTGTTGTAATGTGATTATCTTCTTGGTGTAGGTGGTCTTTCATTGCTTTAGATGCTCTTTGTATTTGACTGTAGATGGCAGGGTAATACTGAAATGTTTCGTCAAGACTTTTTTTTGAAAAAACATATAGATCGCAGTTTGTTGCAGCTCTGTAAAAAAGTTGTGAAAATAAACTCACCATATGTAGAGATGAGTGGTTAAAACAACAATTTTTTAACAAGTTTTTATTAGACAATGATTATTTATATTTTATTTATTCTGTTAAACATAAAGCATTAAACCTTATTTAAACATGATCAGGACCCTACATTACAGTAAATCGATTAAATTAACCTTAACCATTTATTGCTGCTCCAATACCATTAACTTTAAACTTGCTACTCAAGAGGTTATCATAAAAAATACAATGAAATGTGTGGCTACATTAGCAGCTTTAAAGTCCACATCAGAAATATAAATTGTAGCTAGGGGGAAAATGGGTCTCTCTGCATGGAAAGATCTGGAGAAAGATATTGTTCAGTGATATTTTATTACTCTTAAAATATATCAACATACTTGCATACTTGTGTTTTTGTGTACCACAAAAAAACATTAATAAAAGCAATATGAACCTTACGGAGGCAGCTCTTGGTTCTCCCAACAGCAAACTTCTCTCACCAAAATATTGCCCAGCTTTCAGTGTGACAACTACTGTTGATTCATTGTTTGATAATACATCCACTTCTCCCTTTTCAATATAGTACATCTAGTAATTTAGAAGCAATCAATTATACACATTTGGACATTGCAACGCAAAACATGTATTTTGATGTAAAACTAGCAGCACATCACACATTACTGAGATAACGTCACATGACACCAATTAGAAGGTCTACACAGTGAACTTCGGGCGCCTTCTAAACAGTTGTCAACGAATTAAATGTCTTAACATGTTTCTTGCTCGCATGTCAGTTGTATCTTTAGTATATAACAGAATCTCACTAAAAAGACGAAGAAGAATCCATATTATAAATAAAAAAATGTACCTCTGACCCATAGTCATTTCTTTTGTATATGAAATCACTGGCTCTGTAAAGGCACGGCCTGATTTTTCTGGCTAACAGACGAATGAAGCATCCATCAGTTTCTAAGTGCTCCCTGCAGTCCTTTGTCAGCATCATCTCAAAGAATGGCTTCTGCATACAATGCCGTGTAAATGTCAGTTTATGGCTTCATTCTTTATATGACCCCTTTCATTTTAAATGAAGGTCATTTAAAAGCTGTCCTTACGTTGAGTTTTCCTGCTTGTCTGATATTTAGAGGGGACAAAAGATGTGTTGTAGATTCTTGTCTTTCATTCCTCTGAATATTAAGACCAAACACCTACAGCAGGTAGGGAGATAAAATTATAAATTACAAAATATTACAGTACATTTTACAGTGTAAATAATAGTCTACAATATATTTTACCTTTGCTATAAAATCTGCGTAAAGAACTGTTGATATATCACTAACTAGAGAAGAGGGTAAATACTCAAACAGCTTGTCTTGATCGATTCCTTTGGTCCGTATCCATCGGAATGTGTAAAATTGAATTACACTCTCGTATAAAGCCCCAGTTATATTGTAGCTCTTGAAAAAATTATACAAATTAGTTAATGCAAAATACCTTGAAGCATATTTATTACCTAGACAACATGTACAAAAAATAATACCTTCAAGAATAATTTCATGCTCTCAGTTCTCTCTGTGTACGCAGATCTCACAGCATCTGCATTGGACAGCATAGCAGTAATAGTGCCAGATATGCAGCCCCAAAACAGCATTGCAATGATGATGATGATGATCATGACCATTTTCTGAAAGTTTTATGCATAAAGAAAAGATCAGTGGCAGAACCATATCAAGACAACACAACCTCATTTAGACAATCTCTACACATGCACATTATGCATTTTCTGTCATTTGAAGCACCAACTTTATTTAACAATAAACAATGTTTTAAACCATTAAAAGGTATAATACATTTTTTATAAGCTTGTCAAGAACATAAAGAAAATAGTGGAAAGTATTTATACAGTAATGAGTATTGGGGGTGATGTTCTTAATTTTAAACAGGTTATTTTGAGATTTACTCATAAATTTATATGCTACTTTGCTTTTTTACCATTAAAATTAAATAAGGATGAATGTCTCCAAATCCAATGCCACAAGTTGTTGTAGTAGCAAAGTAAAGGCTGATCGTATACAACTGTGGAAAGGTTACAGTTGCTGAAAAAATAAAATTGGATTGTCTTAACATACAAAATGTTAATTTCGTATTTGAAATATGAAAAATATTTTGAGGAATAAAAAATGGTAGCAGTTCACTTTGTACCAGATACGTACCAAAATCAACATCAAAGGTGCTGTCCAGGTGTGACACCCATGACAACGGTGTGCAGTTGTGCTTTATAATTGGCAATATATAACTATTAATGTCTCCATAAAGGTCTGCAGCAGGGCACACACACGCAAACACAATACAGGTGCTAAAGTGTAGAAAAAGAGCGGAATATAACAACAACTTTACAAAAGTAACAATGTTCTTTTCTGAAGCAATATCGGCCTGCAGAAATGAAAATGCAAGAGGAACGCGATACAACTGGAAAACATGTGGGATCCTGAGGTATGCATAACGATGTAATGCTTCATTATTGGCATAAAAGCCATTTTCACTGAATGGTGAAACCACCATCCAACCCACAACTTCCCAGGGAAAGCAGGTTATGAAATCCATGAGGAAGCCAGTTCTCATGTAATGATGTGCTGTTTCCAGGGGGTCAACTTTAAGATCATTGTCTTTGTAGAAAGCGACATGCATGCGGATATACATGTCAATCCAACAAAGCGATCCAAGTGCGTAACAAGACACCCAGAGCTCTATTTTGTAATGCAGAAAGGCAAAAAGCAACGAGGACATGACGCTGATGACAACAGCTAACATGGTTCGAAAAATTTCCCATCTTACATAAAGTGTGCTGCTGGGCAAAATAGCATTTCTGAAACACAATGAAAATATTAAAATTTTCATAAAGAAAATGTAGTAGGGTACTGGTAGTTTTAAAAGACTTTAATAATACTTAATATTACTTAACAAATTAATACTTAATTTATTTTTTATAATTTATTAATACTTAATAAAAGCTTTTAAATCAATAAATCAATCACACTGTACAAAGGGTTTTCCTCCTGATCAGGAGTCAACTCAGTATATTAAAAACAGTCACTAAATTACCTCATTAAGAAAACTGAAGGGCATGACCAGAAAAGAAAATGAATAACATGTTCCTTTAAAGATCTGTGAAGACAAACACAAACATATGTATTTATATGTGATATAATACAAGAGAGTGTACTCAAAATTGCCACAGCTAAAGTACATTTTTAGGCACTTCTGCTTAGCTGAGTTCCATCATCACTTGCACAATAGCCAACATGTATTTTAGCACAACTGGAACACTGCATTGGTCAATCAGAACCTAGCAACAGCATTTTACAACTTTACTGTCAAAGGCTAGCCATTAAGAGTGGCACACTAATTCAATCTTTATATCTTCCAAGTATCACCAAGCAAACTTTCTACTTACTTTGGCCTCCGTGGTCCTAATCGTTTGTTCTGAAGTTTCTGGTATTTTTCAGCAACTGTTTCTTCCTCTGATCCAGCATAGATTGGAATGTTTCCAAAGTCCTCAACATCTAGAAAGATTTGTTAGACTTTATTTGTATGTACTTAGTACTTTACTAGGTTAAGTAAGCATACTCATCCCAACTGGCGGATAATACAATTGATGCAGAGCTTGGTTGGGCAATTGTTACATGTATTACACTTATTACAGTTAAGTATAAAGTGGAGACCCTCCTACTTTATCCTTCAAAATGTAAAACTACTTACAGCATTTTGACTTCTTGCAATATCTACGACCTTGAAATGTCAATAAGACTTTCTTTTTCTTCTGTATAGCATCAGTTTCCTCTGAAATATTGTTCTGCCTCTTCAATTTGTGTTCCACAGTTTGTACTAAAGTAGCATAATATTGTGAATCTGCTTGAAGTTCTTCTATTTGCCTAGAAGAGAGATGGTTTTCTTATAAAATATTCTCTAATATTTAAAACAGTTTATTCCACTAATTCACTTACTGGGTTATTAGGTGAAACTCACCGTTTCCGCACAGGATACTTTTCAAGAACTTCTCTGACCTTGTCAAAATCAACAGCTAAAATTTCACAGCATGTCATAGCACGCACTGTCAGTGTGGCTGGTTTTCCAAACAAAAAACCTGCCTACAGGAACAAAAACAGACATTGATACGAATACATAACATGAATCAACATAGCTAACATAAATGACAACAAACTATAAACAAACACACAACCAATTATTCATACATTACCTCTCCAAAATACATCCCCTTCCTGTAGCGTCCAACAATTTCTGAAAGGTCATCAGTCAAAATCTATAAAACAATTCAGTCAGGAGAGCAGTGAACACAAACATGCATAGTGATGCAGTAGAATATGTACATACATATAAAATCAATGTTTTATGCTGACCTGACATGTTCCACTGCGTATACAAAAGAGCTCTCTTGTGATAGCATTACTGTACTGGATTATTTCTCCTTTAGGAAAGAAGTACATAGCTGAAGCCAAACAAAGGTCCTGTATAAATGAATGTCCAGCTTCTTGAAAGTATGGAATCTGCAGTAAAAACAGAATCTTTGTGTTTCTTTTGAGTTCACTCTTCTCATAATCATATTCCCTGCCATATTAAAACTCAAGTTTTAAAATTATGTTCTATATCTGCGTTTTTAAGTATGATATTTTTATAATAAATAGCCAAACATGAAAATCACAAAGCACTGATATCACAAAAACGTTAACCTTTGATAGTAGTTCCCCTCTCTCTGTCATGAGAACAGTCTTTTTCAGTTCAATGGGCAAATCTCGCATAATAAAGGGCCCCCTTGGGTGCGCTTCACCTCTGAGGAAAAAATGTGCAAATAAATAAGGTTTCTTTAAACATGTTGGTAAGATGTTGGTATATATACACCAATATTCCAGAACCACAATGAATCTCACTTAATGTTTAAATACAGTAAAACAGGCTAGGGAAAATGAATAAATAAATGGTAACAAAGTAAAACATACTGGTATTTTGACCACAGAAGTTTCATATATTCCATCACTCTGTTTTGTTGGGATACAGTGAGGTTGTGACGGTCCATGAAGTGATGCATTGCTGAAAGAAGATTCTGAAAACTCACCCTAAGCAAATTGTGCAAAAATTTAGCACAATTACTGACATATCATAGTAACTTTAACTGTACAAATAAAATAGTTTCTTTGCATTTCTATTTTAGAATATAAATTTCTCCGTGTTAGAAAGTTTCTCTGTGTTATCTGTGCTATCTGAATAAAATGACAGATCTGTACTTAAAAAGTTACCTCATAGCATTTTCACCAGATATTGTGGCAATAATCTGGCTAATAATATAGTTAAAAATCAGTAGGCCTGTAAGCCCAACAATTACAGCCAGAATTCGTTCAAAAGAAACAGGCAAGATGTCACCATATCCTAAAAAGAACAAAATGTCATTATGCTACAGTAGGTCAGTTTTACTGATAACTGTAACCCCCACAAATGGGATTGTCCTTACCAACACTTGCCATTGTTGTAGTTGTCCAATATGCTGCATATATATAATGATAGAAGTTGGACTGAGTCGCATTTAGTCCAACATTCCATGCCCACGAATCCTCATGACATCTTAAAATAAATCATTTCATAATAATAAACATAAATAAATACTTTTTACGTTGCATGTACATTCATACCACTCTTGCATATAAGCTAAAACACCACAGAACTACACTTACTTTACTTCATAGCATGCTGACAGGTACAACATGCCAGCACTGAAATGCACACTGAAGATCAGTAGAAAAAGACATTTTGCTGCCCTTTGTTCAAACAGGTTTTTATATATGTCACACTCTTTTCTACAGAAATACAGATAAATCTGAAAGCATAAAACAAGAGCTGTGGTCAAGCATAAAGGTATGACTGCATTAGGCAGTACGCTTTATAAAAATAAAATAAAGCAATAAAAATATCTAATATACCCTACGAAGCCAAATAAGCCTATTTGCTCTGACTTGGCCTAACATTCTCCAATGTGTTGCACCGCCATAAGCAAAAGAAATAAAATCCAAGGGTAAAATAGCAAGGACATCATAATACAAGTTCCAAGATCTTCGATACGTTTCAAATATCACTGTTAAATCAGTCACATATCCTAGAGAAAAACATGAAATTACAGAGAGTTTTAGGTTTCAAAGCATTTTACTGCAATCAATTAGCTCAATGGAGTTCCTTTTCCAGTATGATAATCAGGGTTTGAAATTAACTTTATCACTCAGCAGCCAATTTGGCTACTAAATTTTGAAGTTAATGGCCACACAGAACTTGTACTTGCCAAAAGTGAGTGAAAAAGTAAAGAAAGAAAATAACCAGATTAACTGTCACACCTATATTTTGTTAACATTTATTATATATTTTATTGTGCAGATGCCTGATATGTGCAGATGCTGCGCATTAAGGCCATTATGACTCACAATTTAAGCATTTGTGTCAAAACTGCACAGATTTGGCTTACATGAGCTTTACCATGAAATTAACGAGTAAACAATTTAGAAAAAGTAACTTGTCAAAGTGGCTAGTGGTTTGACAATGTTACCCGCCACATAAAAATTTTACCTGCATTTGGCGGGTTGGCAGGTGTTAATTTCAAACCCTGATGATAATGATTATAAAATACATTGATAAAGATGCACACAACAACTACAGTATCAAGCATTTAGTATCCCTAACCTACCCCTAAGTCACAGCAGCATGTATGTTCACAGTTAGTACATGTATCACATGCTTTTTCTAGGCACCTAATATTCAGTGTAGCTGTTTTTTCAGAATGTCATGTTGGAATGTCACTATTGTATATTTTGTTCATACAATTAAAGTGAATAGTGACTAAGAGTGAACATTTCACCTGCCATCTCCTTTTGTGCTCCACAACAAAAGAAAGACAAAAGCCTAGTACACTTTTCTGTGTACTGATAAAATTAAAAAAAAGCACATAAAATAAAAAAGTATATAACATAAATGCAATTAAAAATCAATTTTGCAAGTAGCTCTATTAAAAAAAATAGCATACATGGAAAATTACCATTTTCCGTCATAACTTCAGTCCGAAGATTCAAAAATATGTCAAATGCAGCAACAATATCAATCAAGCCACCGACTGCAAGATAGAGTGCACCCCAGCTTTCACTATACAGACCTGCACAGACATAAAAAGATCATAAAAAACAGATTACTCAAAACATTAAAACATTGTACAAATTAAACAAGCACTAATACCTTAAAAAAGTACTTTAAAGAAAGCACTAATACACTAACTGAATAATCAGAAATGTTATATGTAATACATATTTTATTTGAATTTGTACTATTGCTAATAAAACAGATAATGGTGCAGATACCATAATTTCATTGTATGAGTGGGATTGGTGTTCTGATTGTGTTCTACAATATTTACTATAGTATTTACTTATTTATTATATTTATTATTACTTATTTATTATTTATTATAGTAATACTTATACATAATTGTTTTACAGTTAATAATGTAGTACTGTAAATGCTGTCTACACTGGAATACACACCCATTGTGTGTTTGTTGTTGGTGAAAAAAAGCACCCAGGTCTCCAGAAAAACAGAGAGAGTGATGCAGCAGAAGAAGAAGAGCTCCCAATTCTTTTCAAAAGCACTATTAGGGTGGACAGTTGTTCTCCAGAAAGACTAATGAAACAAAGAAATCAACAATATTCCAGTTACTATGTACAGGTGTATATATATGTATATAGATAGATGATAGATAGATAGATAGATAGATAGATAGATAGATAGACAGACAGACAGACAGACAGACAGACAGACAGACAGAGAGACAGACAGACTGTGAATTGATAAATTATTTCTGGAATATGAACACCATACAAACAACAATATGCAGACAAACACTAATAATTTAATACTGAATTGATATTGAAGATTTTTACAAGACACATTGAGTGAACAATCAGTTTTACTCTGACCTTGGTCTTTTTGTTTTTTAAAAATGACTGAACCCGATGAGGCTGGTTTAAAACATTTTCCATGAATGATCCAAAAATCCTCCTATCTCTCACCTACAACAAAGTTTCACAGAAATTGTAAAATTGTTTTCTTTGGCAACTGCTGTAAAGAAAAATCATTGTTGTTATTACGTCCTTTTAATGTGGACAATTCTGAATAAGCTACGCAAGATTTATACTTCTGACATACCTCCAGTATTCCAAAAATAGCATCATACCTGAAGTTTGATGCTTAAGTCCTTTTTAAATACAACATTCTGTGGATGAAAGGTAAGTCCATATGCAAATGCTTCTTGTAGCGAATATCTGAAATTTTCAAGACGTCTCTTGGCAGCTCTTGTGATCCTAACACTGGCTGTAGGAACATATATGAAACTCTGTTAATGTGTAATCATCTGTAATTGACGTCTCATGTCAATAACAAAAGAATAACAAAACCACATACTTTGCAAAATCTCAAAGAAACCTATTAAAAGCATTACCTTCAGGGTAGTCAGCAAAAAGGAAAAGCAAATGTTTTCTTTCCAATACACAAACTTCACTCAATGTTGAAGCACATATTGTGGCATTTCTAGGAATGTTGTACAACAAATGGGCCTAAAACAAAGACATCCACTTTTAAGTTATAATTTTTAAAAAGAAGTTTTGAAATTATTTAATTTTGCTAGTGCTTATATTATTAATCGTTAATGTACAATCAAGTTTTCAACAATCAGAAATCTAAAACAAAATAAAAATACTTTAGGGTTTCAGCTTGTTAAAAATGGGGTGAAATCGCTTAAATAAAAAATAATCAAGCATCAACTATAGCACAAAACAATTATCATACTAGATATGATAGTATACTAAAAAGTGAATCAAAGAAAATCTATTTTGTCTGAAACTAAGCATTTAGTTTCAGACAAAATGACATTGAATCCTGATTTCAGATTAAACCAAATTAAAAAGTAAGTAATATTAGTTATTGATCTGTAGGTTATACCTCTCCAAACAATGATCCAGGTAGTAATGTTGCAATCTCATCACTGGGATTTTCTCCAAGAACCTGAAAAGAGAAATTATGACCAGAAAGTTTTACTGCACTTTAAACAACATTTATATACAGTTAGATAATTAGATAATAATATAAAGATACACCACACAACTACCAAACAACTCAACAAACTTTTGTTTAAGAGTTAAATCTTTATGTTTAAGAGAGTATGTTAGGCATACCTGCACCAGTCCATGTTTAATATAATAAAGATTTGGATAAACTTCACCAGTTTCAGCCAAAATTTGTCCAGGGCTAAATGTGTACGTGTTACATTTTAAAGACAAAGCTCTTTTAAAACCACCTTCGGCCCCTTTAAATAACTTTGCCTAGAAATATAAGTAACAACTATTTTAATTAATGTCCAAGCTAAACGTTGGGTAAATCTTCAGCTAAATATCAGGTGACTCACTTTTTCCATCAGAGATTTGTAACAACAACTTAAAACATCTGAATGCAGAACAAATGGGAGGTCATCCATGAGTCCTGCAATGTCTCTGCCCTTCTGATGTGTCCAAAGGCTATAATAATAGGTGTGAACCCAAGTCTGTATATCCTCTGGTAATTCCATGTGTTTCTTCAATTAATAGAGAACGAGATATTAAGATAATTGAAGTGACAGAAGGAAAACTAAAATTGTGTTTCACAAACCACATAATGGTGAACAGTTTCCATTCTGTGGTAGAATCTTCCTCTTTGTGCATCCATGTTGCTTATCAAAGAGCTCATTCCAGTCATGATGATTCCAGAGGCAAGCATCCCAGCCACCATCACAAATGATGCAACTGTCACCTCCTCCAAATTTGTAGCATGTATTTCTCCAAATCTGTTTAATATATTACATGAGTGAAGATGGACATTAAAGAAATTAAATAAATGTTTGATTTATAAAGATAAATCATGGGATGGCAGTTATTGACCTATTGACCATATATAATGTCACATAATATCCACAACATACATTATGTTATTATGTTATGAAACACAGTTTCATAATGCTATAAAAAAATGTTGCCTAGGGTGCAATATAGCCAGAACTGGTACTAGTTTTTACTTACCCTATAGAACAAAGTGTGACAGTTGACCAGTATAATGATGTTCCATAGTACTCCATATCTGAGATTCCAGTTGTATTTGTAGAAACTGTAAAAAAATTATTTATTATCAATAAACATGAACCCTGCACAGATTTATATCTGTGTGTGTGTGTGTGTGTGTGTGTATATATATATACACACCCTCAGACCCTCAAACATCTATATATATATATATATATATATACACACACACACACATAGAGAGAGAGAGAAAATAAACGTAACATTTTACTTTAAAGTTTGTAAAATGTGTCAAAACATATTAAAACAACAATGTATACATTTACATTGTACTATGTTGTGGTATATATGTGTATAGCTGCCATAATTTGCTTTGTTCAACAACCAAAACAAATTATCCTCTATTCCTGTGGCAAATAAAAGTAAAGTAATTGCCTTTGTTGAAACAGGATACTTACGGTCTGGCAACAGCTGCAACCAGGAAGTTTTGAAGCAATGTCTTGGATGACCATCAAAAGTTCCAACACATGCTTGATAAAACCTAACAAGTCAACAAGGTCTTTTTACTTCTTTAAGCTCTGACATGTTTTCTACAAACCACTGCAATCATTCTATTGTCTTCCTTATCTTGTAATGAAAAAGAAAATCACCTTATTTGTGATAGGAATATAAGACAGTGTTATTGAAAAAGACCATTTAGTAGGCTTACCAAATACATGCTGAGGTTTGAATGCAAAGGACTGCAATGGAAAACGATTGAAGAACTGTAACATGAACTTTGTTGACGTCTGGCTCCCTACTAAATGAGTCTAAAAACAAACCAACAAAACTATTACTATGAGCATACAGGTTATTTTTAAAATGTATTATACTATAGCATTTAGTTATATATGAACTGTGAAAGACTTACTTATTATACCAAACAATCTGAACACCCTCAAACATCTATTAGCATGCATGAACTTCAGCTCAGGAAAGGCTTTTTTCATAATTTCAAGAGGTAAAACCGATAGGAGGTCCAAAAAAAACCAAGTGCTGATGTATTTTTTCCGGACCTTCTTAAAGTCTATTATAACAACCCCATGATTTTCATATCCAATGTAAAAGCGAGAGATGATGTTAAAGATGAAGATCACATCAAGACAGTATCTCATGAATACAACACCTTGGACAGTAGAGTTGAAAAACAGCTGGAAAAAAATAATATAAATTAGGCTGTAGTATTTGTTCATTTTTAACATAGATTTGTTGTTTAAATTCACCAGGATTCAATGTCCAGGACTTATTTCAACCATATGGCTATATGGCCATATATTTTATCACGTGTTTTTCCGCAGGTACTCGTCCATCTCAGTGGGATGGGTTTCCCATTACTGCAGCCACCAGTTATTGATACATTTAAATAAAAGCCTGTTACCTGTTGAAAGCATCTTACCTCGTACAAAGACAGCGTTACAGCAGCCAAACACGTTATAGAAATAAAAACATTCCATATTCGGACAATATGCTGCTTTGGAGAATATACAGACACGTCATCATCCAGCTCCTTCATGTCATTTGTTTCTTCAGATACCATTTTCTGATCAAATCAAGCCGTTGCCCCTATAATACAAAATAACACCCGCACGGGTGTCGCTATAACGCCGTTACAATGCGATGGTTAACGGCTTCACAAACCCATAAGAGCGGAAAAAGAAAAACGTTACCCAACAATAACTGTTAAATCCGTTACCGTGTGTAACGTATGTGCTCGACCACTGACGCAAACATACAGCATCTAAAATATTTATCCGGCTTGAAACCAAGAAAAAATCCAAAACACAGGACAATAAAAGGTTGGATTTTAGCCAAAATAGCTCAAAATGAAGAAAAGTAACTTATATTGTTGGTTAATCTTATTTCGGAACAGAAAGATCTAACCGTGTTATTTTCATCACAGGGAACTGATTTTAACCGCCTTCCAGCCCATTAAAATGAACAAAAACCGGTGATCGGTTTCCTTTAAAGAACGTCAGTGAAACAGCTGCCCACCCACAATATCTACTGACCCGTTATCACTTACACACTTATTTGTTGTAGCAGTTGTTAGTACAAAAATAACATGGGGCACAGGATAATGCACATGCTTACACAGCAAATGGTACTTTTGAACATACACAAATTGCTACTACATGCGTTACAAATACCATTAAAGCTACTGCAAATTGCAGTTGTGTACAATTTGGAAAGGTAAAGCAGCAAAGTGAACAGAAGCAAGAGCAAGACGTGCTCATTGCTAAAGCTTCAGAGGTGTATGCAAGAAATGTATCCATCGAATTGTCATCTTGGGTGACATTATCATTCATAATCCCAGGACCGATCTCGTCAGTTTAAAGACTGCGGTCAGGCCAGCCTCCACTTCGGAAAACACAGTCAATCTAGCCGCCACGAAATTTCCTGGTGTGCGCATACAATACATATTGCGGTAATAGCG
Source organism: Yasuhikotakia modesta (assembly GCA_036877545.1). Classification (NCBI taxonomy): domain Eukaryota; kingdom Metazoa; phylum Chordata; class Actinopteri; order Cypriniformes; family Botiidae; genus Yasuhikotakia; species Yasuhikotakia modesta. Next base: position 341 of record JBAJNP010007106.1, on the reverse strand, counting down.
AGTGAATACTATTTCAAAATAAAAGCGCTTTCATGCTGAATGTAATTTTTTATTTACTTACTCTGTCTGTCATTAATAAATAAGAGGTAAACAAATATAATATAAATTACTGACAAAAAAGAGTGTAAAAAATACTGTAAATGTTTGCTTTTAAAGGAACAAGTGTCACATATAATAGACAAAAGCCCTCCAAAAATTCATATGACAACTGTTTTGTTTGCCAATACAGATACAAAAGTATAAAAACAAAATGCTCCGTTTCCACAGACCACTTTATCTTTGGCTGAGAGTGCACCACCCCAGGGTGTCACCCTAGCCCCCCACCCCACCCGTGTGTGTGT